>PVJS01000022.1:76894-224983 GCA_004027185.1 Glis glis
CCCCGGAACCGAAAAAAAAAAAAAAAAAAAAAAGTTTGATCTAGAGCTCTTACTGGTTTAATCCTCCCTTCATAATCAACCTTTTCCTCTTAAAGAGGTAGAATTGAGAGAACAAGAGTCATAGGGCAGGCAAAGAATACCTGCTGCCCCCTCCCAGTCACTGAACACCTCCTGCCTGGCGCTGGAATTAGGATGTATCTGGATTCACCTTTGGACCTCAGCTCCTCCCAGTCACACAGAAGGGATCATATTCTTAAAAAAAAAAAGAATATTAACTCGAAGATACAGATTTCCACTAGCTGTTCTTCCCCATCTACACCAGGTTTGCAAGTCTTTTCTGCATTCCCAGTGATGAAGAAGCCTGTGATTGGATTCGTGTTGCTGCAGCATAGATTAAGAGATTTACTTGAATACCGGTGACCTTGAGGGGCCCTGGGTGAGAGGTTCTTAGGAAAGGATGTTTCTATTTGGAGTGTGTGCCTAAAATATGGCAGGTATTGTGTTAAGAAGTTTATGTACTTTCCTTTGTTTAAATTTTACATATTATTCTTGAGCTTCAATGTCCTTATCTAAAATAAAACAGGGATATCTACCTCAAAAGACTATTATGATCCTATGAGATAATGTATGTGAAATTCCTCATTAAGTAATCTAGCTGGGCGTGGTGGCACATGCCTATAATTCCAGTACTTGGGAAGTTGAGACAGGAGGATTGCAGGTTTGAGGCCAACCTTAGTAATTTAGTGAGGCCCTCAGCAATTTAGTGAGACCCTGTTTCAAAATAAAAGAAGACAAAATAGGGCTGGGGTATAGCTCAGAGGAAGAATGCCCCTGGGTTCAATCCTCAGTAGCACCCCTTGCAATAATAATCTTAAAAAAATTATTTTGAGGATTAAATGGGACTTATAGAAAGGAAGGAAGGTAATTCATCTTTACTGAACACGTACCACAGATCAAGCACTATGGTTTGTCCTTTCACATACTTTATCTTATTCTTAGTTCCACTTTAAAAATTAAAAAAATGAAGTTAAGCAGAAATGACCCAAACTATTTTTCCCCAGTGGAGAAATCCCCACTAAAAATCTAGAAAACAAATATTTGAGTGATTAGAATGTGGCAGGCATTTTTCTTGGCAATAGCAAATAAGACAGAGTCTATCTCAAAGAGGTTTTTGGCATAAGCATTCAGAAAATGTTTGGAGATGGGGTAAAGTGATGGTTTATAGGGAAGAATAATCAATTCACTGTTTTGACCATGGTAGGTTTAAGGTAGTAGATATTAGGTATCAGAGGGGTAATGTTGAGTAGGAGCTATTTGGAAAGTAAAGGAGGGGTCTAGGCTGGAGACAAAACACCATGAATCATCAACAGAGGTTAATGTTTGAAGCTATGACACTCTACTGAATTGGATTTCCTAGGAAAAAAGTATAGAAGGTGAACATGGTTAAGGACAGAGCTCTGAGGCCCACCAAATTTAGAAGTTTGACAGGAGAAACAGTGAAGAAAAGACCCACAAAAGCCAGGTGCAGCGGCACTTGCCTATAATCCCAGTACTTGAGAGACTGAAACAGGATGATTGCAGGTTCAAGGCCAGCCTCAGCAACTTATTAAGACTCTGTTTCAAAACAAAAAATAAAAAGGGCTGGTTGTATAGCTCAGGTCAAAAAAATGAGAGAAAAAAAAAGAAAAAAGAATGAATTGAAAAGACTCATAGAAGTGACCAATAAGGTAAGTAGAAAATCGGAGTCTGGAGTCATAAAGAGAAACCTTTCACCATAAGACTAGTAAGCAGTCACAATCAAGTACAATACAGAGAACTGACCCCTAGTTTGGGCAAAAGATGGTCTTCCATTCAACAAATATTTACTGAGTACTAACTGTGTGCTAAATATTGCTTGACGGACTAGGGATACACCAGTGAACAAACATGAAGACTCCGTTTCAAAACAAAAAATAAAATAGGGCTGGGAGTGTAGCTCGGAGGCAGAACACCTCTGGGCTCAATCCTCAGTACCACACACACACACACACACAAAAAAAAAAAGTAGAAGAAGAATTGGACAGAGAATACAGCAACTCTTCTGGGAAACTTTGAAGACAAAAGCAGAGAAGTAAGGCAGTCCGCAGACAGTGGGTTTGTGGCATTTGAGAAGAGCACATTTTATAGCCAAAGGGAAAGGTCTGGTAGAGAAACCAAAACCGACCGTGTGTGTATGTGGGGAAGAACGTGCTGGGATTTCTTTGCTGGCGACAGCAGGAGATCTACTGCAGGAGCAGAGCCTGGCCTCGGTGGCCTGCAGGGACAGCTCACCTACACTGCACGGAACATGCGGTGCAGTGGTGGGAAGCCTGTGGAAGCTCTCGCCATGACTTCTGGTTTTTCAGTGAAACAGCAGTGAAGGTAAGCATCCCAGAACGTGTGTGCAGGGAGGTGTCTGAAGTTAGGGAAGCATCTGTCCAGTAGAGCGGGAGGAAGAATGGCAAGGGTAATAAAGTAAAACTCCCAGGCAGCATCCGAGGCCCACTTGAGGCTAATGTGGCTGTGTGACTTTCTCCTGCCACACTGGGGTGCATGTGCCCAGGTGTGCAGTCAGAAGACAGCCAGAACCAACTATGATTGAAGGTTTGTTGAGTGAATCACAGAAGGGAAGGAGAGAGACATTTGGCAGCCAAGGAATTCATCTGTCTCACTCCCAGGCCCAGTGGTAAGAGAGGAAGTAGAAACAACCACTTCAGCTTTTGGGGAAGCTGTGTGAAGGGAGATGTGCTTCACTTAGAGCGAGGAAGTGGAAGCAGTAGAGATGGAGATGCAGGGGACAGGGTTACTCTTGGCAAGACTTGCTGCTGTGGAGTGGCGGAGCCTGACTGGAGTGGGTTAGGAGCAGGAGAGAGCAGTGAACTGGCAAAAGAGTGGACAACTCTCTTTTAAAACCTTGCTCTGAAGGTGCTGGAAGGCCAAAGACAAGGCTTGCTTGTGTGCTTCAGGATTACAGCATTTTTTTTTTTTTTTTTTTTGCAGTATGGGATTGAACCCAGGGGCATTCTAACTCCGGGCTATACCCCCACCCTATTTTTTTATTCCTTATTTTGAAACAGGGTCTCACTGAGTTGTGGAGGCCTCACTAAGTAGCTGAGGCTGGCCACGAACCCGGATCCTCCGGTCTCAGCCTCCCAAGTACTGGAATTACAAGCGTGCGTCACCACGCCCAGCTTTAGCATGGTTTTATATTAAGGGAAAAGCCCCAGTAGACTGGGTGAAAAACTGACAATATGGAAATGGGGTAAACATGAAGATCCTGGCAGAAGCAAAGCCCTTGAAAAGGTCCGAGGACACTGGATCCAAGACATAAGTGGAAGAACTGGCCTGAGAACCAGCCCTGAGGAAGGAAAAAAGGAGAGGGGGCTGCAGGCGGGAAAGTCGGTGGGACTGTGGCAGGGGACAGTGAGTCAGTTCTCTTCAGAGTCAATCAATCTATTTCATCTCTTCAAGTATGAGGCGAGGTTATCGTCTGAGAGTTGATGGGGAAAGAATGTTGGAGATTTGACAGAAGAGAAGGAAGGGTGAGGTTAGGAAGATGCTCATTTCATAATTAAGTGGAAGATTTCCAATGGATTGTGATAACCAACAGCTTTAAAGATTAAGAGGAATTCTCTGAATGTATATAATAAAGGAATAATTTAAAGGAAAATATGTTGCTGGTATAAACTTTCATATAAAATTTTTATTCCACTGCCCTATCACTTAAAATACCATCCAATGTCAGAAGAGATTAAGTGTGATGATCATCTATAGCATTTAGTGACAAATTCATGACGTCCTGGAAAATTTCATTCCATTTATAAAAAGTCAAGTTTCATTTAAAAAATAATTAAGTTTAGCTTTTTCTCTGTATATAATTAAACTTCGATTTGGCTTATACAATTCCATTTTCTCCAACTGGGAGCTGTGAAGGATCAAGTCCTACTCTCTTCATTGACACAGCAATATCAAATAAATAGTCATAACATTCACACCTGCAAAAGAAAAAGCAAGGAGAACTGAAGGTGTTTACTGAAAGGGAGCTCTCCAGCCCTCAGCAATCTTCTCTCTGGTCTCTATCCAGGTCACTCTGCTTGCTTCCTGGTACTTGCACATTTCCCTTCCCCCGGTTCTAGGCCCAAATGTTCTTATTTTGCCCCCAACAATTTTAAAGCATGCAAAGGAATCAGACTGAATCATATAATCATATTATATACTTCTCAGGAAATACAAGGGTTTCAAAAATACTACTTATACAAATTTACATTTTTTGCTGTGTGCCATTTTTTTTGTGGTACTGGGGATTGAACCCAGGGGCATTCTACCTCCGAGCTACACCCTCAGCCCTAGTTTTTATTCTTTATTTTGAAACAGGTCTCACTAAGTTGTGGAGGACCTCACTAAGTAGCTGAGGCTGGCCGCAAACCCAGATCCTCTCAGCCTTCCAAGTACTGGGCCATTTTTTTGAAATAAAACTTATATTACTTAGGATCTGTATCTCTTTCCTCTTTGGACCAGTCCACAAAGCCTTCCCAAATAGTAGCTGATCCAACAAACACTTCTCAATCAATCAATGCATAACAAAAATCAAATATCTAGAAATAATAATAAACTCTTTAAAGTTAAATTGATTTAACTGATAAAACACAAAAAAATCGTACTTCATTTAAAGTGACAGAACATATTTTGTTCACTTTCACACTCAGAGTGCAGTGACTCGTCCCTCGTGTTCTTGGATGACACTTACATGGTTTTAGCTTTCTCCCATGTTTCTCCCCACACATACACTCCATGGCGCCTGACTAGCACTGCACAGGAATCTGGGTACTCGTTCATCGCACGAGCCATTCGTTCTTTAAGGTCTTTCTCTTCAGGAGTGTTCTCAATAATGGGTACCACTAACATATCATCATACCTATAAGACAAAACAAGCTATTTTTCCCCATTAAGCAAACAAAGGTATTCATATATACAATTTTTAATTTTTTTAAGTAAATAGCAAAGTATTCTCTTTATATCTGGAAAGCCACCCCAAATTATGAACAAGATATTACATGTTATTCTGTGCATCTTGCATAAACATTTGTATCAAAAGATAGTTTGGGAATTTGGCAGACACTCCTAAGTGTAAATGGCATAAATTTGTACAGTATACTAAAATCTAAGACAGAAATCATCAAGATCATACAAGTATTTCCTTGAAGCAGAGACAATCATAATATTTTTAAAAGATGAGCAATGATAAATCTTATAAACAGAAGTATGGATAGGATTAAAAATTGAACTATAAATCCAAACAGTTACCTCTGTAGGACTGCAAAGTGTCTTGGACAGGCAAATCAATACATGTGAATGTGTTATGTGGCACCAGGATAGCAAGAACTTTCTGGGATAATACTTTCAGAATATTCTTAAATCTAGCGTTAGAATTTCTTTAATTTCCACTCTGTTCTCAGTAAATGTATGTGATGAGATTAGAATGTAACAATGATCAAGCAAATGACTTAGTTACTAATAAAGTTAACTTTACTCTTGAGATCATTTATACCCAGTCAAAGCTCAGGGGAGTTTGCCTTTTTGCATGAATTTCTGTTGCATTGCTAATGTAACATCTGCTGTTTTCCACCTCTGTAGTTTGTAAACTTAGCAAAAATAAGTTTTACCTGAGGTGTTACCAGAAATACTACTTGAGGGAAGGTACAGATTAGGTAGCTGTCATGTGATTAATAACTTGGCCAACCATTATAATTAGTAGTATGGAGTTACCAATTATTTAACCTTAGGTGAAACAAGAGGTAATTATAAAATTCCTCAAATATGGAAGGAATGAATTGCTAGTCTCAAATATTTCCTCAAACTTGCCAGGAGAACTTCAAATTAATGCTTTTCTCTATCATACACTGAACAATCAGATATACTTCCAAGTGCAAAATAATTTCACAGCAAAATAAGGCTTGCAATGTAATTCAAGCCAGTCCTCCCTTTTCAGACAAGATACTGATCCTGACAAGTTAAATAAGAAACAAAGCCAGAAGAGTCCTTTGGCCATCAGTGTTCATTTCACTCTACAAAGGCATGTCGTTTCCAACAGGGAGGACAATCATATTGACATGTTAACTTCCCCTGGTAAAAACTAAGTATTTTAAATCTGGCTTTTCTTTTCTTTTTCCTTCTTTCTTTTCTTTTTGTGCTACAGATTGAACCCAGGGCCTCGGTCATGCTAAGCACAAACTCTACCACTGAGCTACACCCCAAGCCCTGTACCTTTTTTTTAAAAGATAGATTTTAAGAAAAATAAGAGCAGAGAATATTAAAACTGCATCCTTTGTTACTTCTTCAAGCTTTCATTGACTCTTGTTTTGATTAGATTCTTAGAACTTTCCCCAAATTCAGATAAAGTATTACTACCTTCCCTAGCTGTGGTAATGACCCTGTTACTCATTTCCCAACAAGGTCAAAATAAAATTGCTAAGGGTACCTTAAAAGAGTTTGGGGATGGGGGTATAGCTCATTGCAAGGCCCTGGGTTTTACCCCTAGCAACACACACACACACACACACACACACACACACACACACACTTTTTATTTTTCAAATTCTGAGACATTGAAAATAATATATAAAATGTATATATTATAATCTAACAAATAGCATCTTTTCATTGATGTCATTCTTTTCTCCACAAAATTCCGAAGGTTCTCTATTACATTCTGTTCCTGCCCCACCCTTCCCTGCATTCTTCTGACCTGTTCTTATTTCTTCACCAAAGCAATCAAATGCATATGAAATAGCACTGGTAAGGACTCTCCTTCAAGCTCCAGATATGGAAAAGCCAATATGGGGCTATACTTTCTCTAGTATGTATACTTTTCATAATTTAAATATTTAACTTTTGTAAATAGGTATTTTCACAGTATTGAGGAATGCTTTAGGCACACAATAAATATTAACTGAAATCAAATTAAATTAACTTCTCTGCACACTAGTTTAATCACGTACATAAGATACGGCTGTAAGAACACTTTAGTAAAACTGGCACCATTTTTCTCTAAACAAGGCAAGCTACCAGAATCTTTAGGACACTAAGAAGGGTGACGGCTCAGGAGGAACGCTACTAAACATAAAGACAAGGCTTAGCTTGTACATGGGCACTGAGCTTCTTCATGCCATTGTATTCTAAATTTATGAATAATAACTACATTGTTGTGGGCTGGTGGACTTATTTAACCATTCATGCTCTTTCCACACTAAAAACTTCTAAACTATAGAGACCTATTAACTAAGATGATTAAACAACTTTTAGTAAATACAAAATTATTATAGAAATATTGAATTAAATTTACGTGGAGTCTAAACTACAGTCACAATTCAGGCCTCCTAATGACAAAATCTTGCTCTTTGGGTGACTCACTATAGGGACATAATTTGTCCATCTCTATAGAAATCTCAGCCAAGATTTTTTTGTTTGTTTTACTTTAGCAAACATTTCATTATTCATGTTGCTAATAATTTACCATGGCTGAGGAATGACAGAGGAGGATTTGTGTAACTGAGAATAGATCCAGAAGTGTAATATTAAGTGGGATATTATTTAACATAGATTCTACAGCATCTCATGTGTAAAAATATCAGTATCCTATTTATCAAAGAAGAAAAAATACTTTTCAAATTATTTAAGCAAGAAAAAAAGGCAGTAATAATACCTATAATACCCTCCTGAGGTACATTTCCTTATTCCTTTTATCATCTCTTGATGTGTAATTTTAAACTCCCGTCCTGGAAAGAGAAGAGTGGCCATGACAGCAGCTTTAGAGTGGGTATGAATCACTGCACCTGCTCCTGAAGGAGTAAGAATAAAATCACATGCTCAGTGAAGACAAATTAAACCTTTTAAAGAACACACACACACACACACACACACACACACACACACACACGGTTATGGGCTCGCTTTTTCTGGCATGGAATAATAAGTTGGTGGTGGGTAGAGGGTTAAGTGGAATAACAATAGGCTGATGTGAGAACTGAATGAGTTACCAGTTCTTGCACACAGTAGGTCTTCAAGAAAGGTTAACAAAAATAATAACTACTATTGTTTAGGGGAGCCTACTTTGCAAATACTCATGATGTCAAATGCATTTTCGCATACCTCTCATTGTGTAGGCATTCATGAAAAGGGGAGTACACTGGCTTTTCTTTAGCTTCTTAAATGCTGGAGGTCCACTTAAATCCTGTTCATTTATATCACACACAAACATGTCTTCCGGCTATTAATTGGGGGAGAGAAAGAAAAAAACAAAGGCTCACATAATGTCAATTAGAAATGTCACTTTTATTAAGAAATAAAAAATGTTTTTACTAACAAAAATACTCTTTGGAGTTTTAAAAAAATCACGTTCCTTTAGAATTTGAAGAAAAAAATTGACATGGAAAACTAGTATGTATGTAATGATGTTGATGTCATTTCATCCATTTAGCTTAACTCTACCCTACCCTGTAAGTTCACAACTGTATTTCAGGGAGACTATTATAAAGAAATTGACATTCCCAGATGGGTGTTAGAATTTTTTTCACATCTCTTAAAAATAAGAGTAAATTTTTAGAGTAAAATTTTCCTCTCCCCTTAGAAAGTTAACTGGTACTTAGAAAGGCTAATCTCAGTATATTATTCTTAAAGGTCTTTTTCTTCTTCTTCTTTTTGTATTGGTGATCAAACCTAGGGCCTCACACATGCTAAGAAAGTGCTCTACCCCTGAGTTACATCCTCAGCCCCCTTTAAAAACAGTTTTATTTTGAGACAGGGTCTTGCTAAGTTGCCCAGGCTAGCTTCGAACTTGTAATCCTCCTACCTCAGCCTGCTGAGTAGCTGGGATTACAGGAGTACAACACTGTGCCCCACTTATTCTCAAAGTTTTAAGGAAGCATGTAGATCCACAGATTTTTCTTAGTAATGCATGTTTATTTCTGATTTGTAACTTTCATTGGCCAGGGTTTATTACAAACTGCAATATAAATTAATGAAGCAGCTTTTCTTTTTTCTTGCTGTAGACCAAAGTATTATGTAGTATTACATGTTTTCTTTAACTAGATTTTGGGTATTATTCTAGCATTAATATAGAATGATACTTCTCAAAATTTTGAAATAAAGTTCTCTAACATTAAATTGGAATAGCTTTGCTACTATGAAATATGAATCAGAATGGACCACCTGTTTGCCCCACTAACCTGATAAAGATAGTAAGATAAGGCTGCAAAATTATAGTCACTTTTACTGTGATTTAAGATTGTACTCTTTTGCCCTCTACAGGATGAATGAAATTTCAAAACACATACTGGTTACACAGAGGATACTTACCACCTCACAAAAACATTTAGTAATGACTCAACAAATACTTAGCTAGTTATTCAACACATGTTGGTTGATTAGTTATTTAAATTATCACAATATAACCACCCTTCAAAACTAACACAATCTTTTAGAAGTAATTCCATTTCACAAAACAGTGAAGAAAAAACATTTGGGTTTAAGAAGAATTTCTTCGCCATACCTGAATTCGTTCCTTTTGTACTCCTGAAGGAGCAATGTAGATTTCATTTCTGGTAACACAAAATGTAGAAATTAGTATGAATTTAACAAATTTTCTGCTTTTGCACAAAGAAAAGTATGTTCTTGCAGTCTAATCATTAATATTCTTTAAAAATCATGTCATACAAACAGTTGCTTGGTTTAATTACAGATTAAGGCTGCATAGAAAGAATGCCAAACTACTTTAATGTCTTTGTACATAGCTGGTGACATAGCCAAATATTGGTAGTTGCTTCTGTCTTCTACATTTTCATATATATTTATTTCTTTTCATTGTGTAAAACCAATGGTTTTTATCTAGTTAGAGGAAATAAAAATCTAAGTATGTAAGTTTTAGCACCTTAAGACATGAATAAGCAGAGTTTATCCTAGCATATGTGAAATGCAGTTATTAAAATTCAATCAGGGGAAAATATGCTCAATAGATTTTTGGTCATGCAAAAGTATCAGGTGTAATTTTATTGCTTGAACAGCTCTTATTACAAACCATGATGTTCAGAGACCTCTGCTGGACAGTTTGCTAAATTACAGCATTATCACGGTTACTTTTCATAATTGAGCTATATGTTTTCTATCTGGAAAGCACATGTTATCTTGGAAAGTACTAAACAATTACAAAAAGTTAAAAATATAAGAAGAATGGCTACATGTGAAGATCTTGTTATTACAGGATGTTGCACTAACGGTGGTGCTATAGTCTACCATTTTCCACAAAGCATTCTCAAATTTGATTTACAAATTAACTTCAAAATCTTCTCTAAAGTCTTTCTACCCTCAACAAAGGTCCTTTGGCTCATGTGCTGGTTTCAGTTTCTGCAACAGAGTATTAGTGAGCTGCCACATAAATGCAACCAAGGAAACGCCAGCACCTGATGCTCTAGCTTCTGCTACTGAGGCACGGACATGGGGACACTGTTTTAAACAAGTATCAAATGCTTCCGTGAAAATGAGGATGAGGGCCTATACTGGGCCGTCAAAGTCAAGGTTATTAATAAACCTGCAGATGTGGAACTGAAAAAACATTAGGTGAAATGAAAGTGTCTTTAAGGCTCCATTGGTCAATTAAAATCTAGAAAATAAACACCAGGTAATGTGGGGCAATCCAATGCACAGCAAGCTGCATCCACACATTAGCTTCCGTGAAGCAGCTGCTGTTCTAAGCTCTGCCACACCATGTAACATGGAGGGGCACCATCTCGAACCTGTGGAATCACACTGTTAAATGGGCCCTTTACAAAAACAGTGATATACAAATCTCTGTTCTTGTGTAACATAGAAGAAACTCTAGAATCATGGGTGGTACACAATCCACTCACCTAGACAGCTAAGTGGACTCACAGGTCTTTTGTGTAGGGAGAAATTTATGCAGCCCTGGGAACAGATGGAAATAAAGTGCAAAATGGCCTGCTGCTAAATAAAATCACTTACAAAGCAGGAAAACCAAGGGTATTTATTCTGTTTATTCAAGTGATTGGCATGCTAAGTCTGTTTATTACTGCCTTTGTAAAAGGGGAATCATTTAGACTTTGATAAACTTTCGGCAATTAAAAGATTAGCTAAGTAAGTCTTAGACTAAAAGATATTAATGCCTACAAAGAAAGAGATATCTGGAAAAATACAAAGATGACAGAGTTTTTATTTCAGGAGGAAAAACATACCAGAGACTAATGTTGTAAGCCACACACAAAAAGCATTTTGAGTTTCAAGGTATTAAGTTTGCAATTCACTTTTCTAGTCTCCCTGTTCTTTCACTGTGTAGCAAGGAAGAAAACAAAACCCAAGAGTTCATAGTGCATTTGCATTCAGTTGCTTCTATTTTTATTTACTCTCTGGTCAATAAGAAAATCATTTAGATGTTACTATGCCTTAGCAATCTCTTCTATGATCTACGTTTATTAACTGCAATCCTAATAATGAGCAACAGGGCTATGTCTCTGACACATCAATATTATTCTGTGAAAATAAATGCTATAATTGAATGGTATGGATCCAACTTAAACACAATGGCTGAGGAGTATCCTGGAGTGACCTCGATTACTGCTATTTTCTTGGTCTTCCATTTCCTCCTTCTAACTTAACCCTTATGTGTATCCTCAGCTGTCCTTTACATGCAAACACGATTTAGTACCACACACTAATATAAGCTGGAACGATATCAGCCAAGCCTTAGAAGCACTTAATAATTCTGTATTACCAAAGAATGTATTGTAAGTATTATTCTGCAAACACAACCTATTTATTTGCACTTCATTCTAAATTTATTTGCCCTAAGAGTCAGAAAAAGAAAACCAAACTATTACTAGCAACAAAAGAATGACATTGTTGCTAAAGTTAGTGATGTGGGCTCATGAAGTAACTTAAATATTAGGATGAAAATTCAACGTTTCACTAGGAAATACTTATTTTACTTTATAAATCAAAAATTAAGTAAGTTTTCAAAAGGTGTCATAAAAGCCAGGTGTGGGGGTGCACACTTGTAAACCCAGTACTTGGGAGGTTGAGACCGGAGGACCAGGTTCGCGGCCAGCCTCAGCTACTTAGTGAGGTCCTCTGCAATTTAGTGAGGCCCTGTTTCAAAATAAAAAATAAAAATAATAGGGCTGGGGATATAGCCCGGAGGTAGAATGTCCCTGGGTTCAATCCCCGGAACCGCAAAAAAAAAAAAAAGGTGTCATAAGACTGTGTTCTTTCCATCTGTGACCTCCAGGAGGAGCTACTCACCTAAGAATCTAAGGAAAAAAATAATTTTACACATGATGCAACCTTCCTATAAATTGATTGCAGTGCTATAAAAGCCATTTAATTTTAAAAGATGTGCCAATAAGTGGTTTATGGTGGCCACACACAATCACAGTGCACAGATTAGTAAAGTTCTGCTAGAAAGAACAGTCCTTTATGACTTTTTGCAAAACAAAAAAATAAAATCCTTCATTCTGCATTTTCCTATTCTTAATTTTGCTGTTTTTTTTAAAGAAGTACCAGTTAGAAATGGTTTAGTTCAGTTTGATAGAGAGCTCTACTTTACACATACAAAACTATTTTCTGCATATGCAAATAAACAATAGTTAACTAAAGGCAACATTTAGAATATGGTTTATTATACATAATACAGAGGGAAAATCAAATTACTGGGACTCAACTTCTAAATGGATAAGTGAAACAAGAATAAATTGTTGTTGGTGTAGGGTTAGCTGGGAACAGACCAACTTGAAAGTTTTGGCAAAAAATCTGAAGTCTTGTACAATGCTGAACTGACACATCAGCAACTGGGGTGACAGTGAGGGGGACACAGATGGATGTACAGATTCTACCACATGGAACACGATCGTACAGGACTCTGAGTGCATTCTTACATCCATAACTATGCCATGGTGAACTAAGCTCACTCTTGTTATTTCTCACTGTTCAATTAATATTTCATGGGTTACTTGGAGATTTGAAGCAGATGAAATTACAATGGCATCATCTTGTGGTATGACTTAAAATCCCTTTTGTCCAAAATGTTCTGATTTTATTTTATATTCTATTTCTTATTATGCGATGCAGCCTCCTTGGGGCATTAATACCCCCCCACACACATACACTCAATAGCATATACATATTTTAATAATCTAATTTTGTTAAAGAAATTGAATTAGGGTAAAGAAACAAATCGGTGTCACTCAGTTTAACATTTAGCCTCCAGACAATAATATTTCTAAAATATTTCAGGAGGAAAAACATTAATCCTATTTCAGAAACCCCTGAGAGAATGAGATTTCATAACCTTTATTTTCAATTGTTAGTGAGGTATTTATTCTTCATCTTCTTGGAGGAAAGACATTGAATAAATCTAATGAACGATAAAAAACTATTCATTCTCTCTGTTTCAATTTAAGTCCAGTACCCCTTCTTTTGGCTTCTGAGGAATAAAGACCAGCTTAGAATAGTTTATGGCCTTTCTTTTGACTCAATAAAATACAACTTTTAGAATTTTTAATGGTTAAAAACCTGCATTTAAGTGTTTTTAAAATATGTAGCTGAGCTGGGCATGATGGTACATGCCTGTAATTCTAGTATTTGGGAAGCTGAGACAGGAGGATTGCAGATTTGAGGCCAGCCTCAGCAATTTAGTGAGGCTCTCAGCAGCTTAGTGAGACCCTGTTTTAAAATTAAAAAATAATATAGGGCTGGGGGTGTGGCTCAAAGGTAGAATTACTGGGTTCAATTCCCCAGTACCACACACACAAAAAATATCTGAACCTCTGAAAAAATTGTTTACCTACAGAGGATCCTTTATAATTCTAGACATATAAGCATACTTAGCGGTACATGATCTCACTTTGTACCCCAAAGACTGAGGACCAAATTATTCTGATTAGAAACTAGGGTTCATAGCTGGGTGTGGTGGCGCACGCTTGCAATCCCAGTACTTGGGAGGCTGAGACAGGAGGATTGCAGGTTCGTGGACAGCCTCAGCTACTTAGTGAGGCCCTCCGCAACTTACTGAGACCCTGTTTCAAAATAAAAAAATAAAATAGGGCTGGGGGTGTAGCTCGAAGGTAGATGCCCCTGGGTTCAATCCCCAGTACTGCAAAAAAAAAAAAAAAAAAAGAAATTATGGTTCATAAATCCTTAGGTATTTATTATAACTGCAACTTCATGCACTGGTTCCATTTAGTTATGCAAATAGTCATTTGACCATTTAGAAACTAAACTAATCACCATCAGCTGTTGTTTGGACATAGCATAGACTAGGCTCCCAGGGAACTTCTGGGATTCATACGGAGAATTCCCAGAGATGAAATCAGCCAGACACTTACCCAAGCTTCAGGCTAATTCCTCCTCCAGTCCCAGTGACCCAGCCCAAATGGTAAAACTGTTTGCAAAGTTCTGGGATCAGGTATCTTGGATGTTCCTGGTCCTAAAAGAGAAGAAATAGAAGAATGAGAAAGAGGAGGAAGAGGAGGAGGAGGAGGAGCAGGAGGAAATATGACTTTAAAAATAGACATTATTTTATCAAATAAGTATTCCAGCTGACACTCTGAATAAGCAGCCAATTTAAGGAAGTTTAAGACAATCTACCATAGAGAATATGGTACAGCAAAGGAGAAAACTATTACAAAGATTTTTTGTTTTTAATGTTTAGAAAGTAGAATTATTGTATTACTTGGCAACCGGGGATTATTCAGTATAGGGCCATATAGTTCAACACCATGGAACAGGATGCAAGAAGAGGTAGGAAAATGTACAGTGTTCACTGAAACAGCTGAAAGTTCTCAAAGGGACATGCTTCAGTCTGTCCAGAAAGTTGATTTATGCAAAACATCTTATTCAATTAAGGCAAAGTATAAAATGAAACATTATGATAGTTACATGTTCAACATATACTCTGTGTTGGTTCAGCTTAATTTTTATTTTAAAAATGTCCTGTCATTTTTCCAAAGTGACTTTACTGTTTTCTCTTATTACAAAAGTAATATATACTCATTATGAAAAATAAAATCAAGCAAGTAACATAAAAACACTCAGAAACAATCACAGTTAGTACCTGCTGGGCCCATTTCAACAAAGATATGTGTTTATAGGAGTGTACACATAAAGGCTGAGATAAACATCAAGTCTTATTTATATATAAGTCCAATAATCCTTTAGAAAAAAATATACCAACATTTTCCCTGCTTTTTATTTACAGTTTAATGAAAGTAATAGTCAAAACACAATGAAGTTTGATATATAACCCTTACCATGAAAACAAGTTAAAATGCTGAATAAATTACTTTTACAAATATTTCAAATTAAGTTGCTGAACTGGCAAGAAAGTAAGGTTTCACAGGGGCCATAAAACATAAAAGAAATGAATGTGAGACTACCTGGGAGGGAGGGAGCGCCAAAGCCAGAAGTTTCGTGAAGCTATTTACAAAACTCTTGTGACCTTGAGCTTCAATTTTGATAGCTATGCAAGTCAGTGGAAATATGAGTTCAGCCCTAAGGCTTATTCAAAATCCCAGATAAGCTTGAGACGCTCAGGGCTATACCCTCAAGGAAAGGGCAAATAAGAAATAGATGCACTACAGAAAAGCACAGCAAGGAGGCTTGCCTTTATTGATCTTGGTCCTGGTTAAAGGGGAGAAAAACACCACTGAGTCCAAAGAAGGACCACTGTGTAATAGAACTGTCAGCTACTTAACGGGATACCTAAAATTACAGTGTGTTGCCAAATTTACTGCTAATGTTCTATATATATTTCATTTTAGGTAAGTATTATGAATGATAATTGGTGGAGGAACCTTCAAAATATAAAATTAGAAACATAGGCTCAGGAGTTAGCAGACTCAAAGTCAAATCCACATTACACCATTCATTGCTTACATGATGCTGGGTTTCAGTTTACTCATCCACAAAATGAGAGTGATGTGAGGAGTAAAATGAGATACGATGGATATAAAGCAACCAGCCCCATATGTGATATAATCAATGAGTTTCTTTTCTGTTTCAAAGAGTTAACTTATTTAAAATTAACTTTATTATTACTTAAATAAAACAGATTTTTTTACATCTGTTCTTAAGAAATCTAGCTAAAATTATCCATGACCTGTATAATTTGCCATTTCCTGTTTTAGAGGTATAAATGATATTTTAATTATATATTAAGGTACGGCTAATGGGAAGACTCCTATACAGTTTTGCAATCTTTAAAACCACATTTGCACAGCAAATTGCAAACATTATTTAACATGGTCTGTTATTATGAGTCTCCCCTTCCCTTTTGTCTTTTCCAGTACTGAGGTATTACAGCAATTAGCCAGCTTCCTGCTACGGGTGTAATGATAAGGCAGCTGCTGTTAGTGCATTTTCATTCAGTCATTCAGGCTCGAAAAATTACAATTAAAGTAAGATAATCAGTTAACAGGCACTGGTAGAGGTAAATCTGATGAAAATGCAGCATTTAAACTGTTCGGAATAAGAAAGTAAAAATCAGAATATATACTTTAGCAAGAATTGACAAGAAGGTTTAGTATCTAGTTCTCTCCCAAATGTCAATAGTATTATCTTTTTATTGTTAGAACTGGTTTCCAATTAGAATATAAATTTTGAAATATGTATCTAAAGATTGATTTATAATAGAGGTGAGAAAGAAAAATATTTATAATAAAATATTTATATTTTATAATAACTTATAATATTTAAAAATATTTATAATAGAGGTGAGAGAGAAAAAATATTTTTAGTATACATTAAAATATTAAGAAGCTGGACATGGTGGCACATCCCTGTAATCCCAGTACTTGAAAGGCTGAGACAGGAGGATCACAGGTTCGAGGCCAGCCTCAGAAACTTAGCAAGACCCTGTTTCAAAAAATAAACAACAACAACAACAACAACAAAAACCGGACTGGGGGTGTGGCTCAGAGATAGAAAGCCTGAGATATCTACTCATAGCCATTAATGGTTAATTCCATTTCCCACCTTTGCTTTCAACTTAAGCAAATCCAGGCATGGATTACTCAGCTATAGGTTTTCCCAGGAGATTCTCTACAAATATAAAATAAACATGTATCAGGTCGGGGGTATAGCTCAACACTAGAGTGCATGCATAGCACGAGCAAGGTCCTGGGTTCCATCCCTCAGTGCACGCACGCGCGTGCGCACACACACACACACTATATATATATATATATATATATATATATATATATATATATAATTTAGTTCATCTACTAATGAGGAAACTAATAAGGTGTTAGAACTTGTTCAAAAAGAGAATTTTTTCCAGGCATGGTGGTGTATATTTGTAATCCCAGTACTTGGGAGGCTGAGACAGGAGGATCCCAAGTTTGTGGCCAGCCTCGGCAATTTAGTGAAGCCATCTGCAATTTAGTAAGACCCTATTTCAAAATAAAAAATAAAACAGGACTGGGAGTATAACTCAGAGGTAGAATGGTCCTGGGTTCAATCCCCATTATCCCCCCATCCCCCCACACAAAGTATTTAGCACATTCATATATAAGTAATCAAGAATCTTGAATTTATCAATAAAGCAAAATTAGACAATACCCACAGGGTAACAAATTGGATCTCCACTGAACACAATTTATTGTTATGAACAATAGTGATATGCATTTGTTAGTATTCTACAATTTACATAGTTGTAAAAATAGCTTAAAGATAATCCCAAAGAGACCCAGTAATCGTTTTCACTGATTTCAGTCTTTCACATTTTTTCCTGACACTGGCCTCAGGACGGCACTAATGTACATACAGCTACATTGTGAGGATTTTTTTTCTCTGTGCTTGGTCTTTGTTTCTTTCTGCACATCTATTTCATTCTCCTCTTGGTACATTATTTCCAACGCCACCTTCACTTAAGACACCCCCCTTCTCCCATCCACTTTTTTTTTTTTTTTGCAGTACCGGGGATTGAACGCAGGGGCGTTCTACCTCCGAGCTACACCCCTGGCCTTATTTTTTATCCTTTATTTTGAAACTGGGTCTCACGAAGTTGCGGAGGGCCTCACTAAGTAGCTGAGGCTGGCCACGAACCCAGATCCTCCGGTCTCCGCCTCCCAAGTACTGGGATTACAAGCATGCGCCACCACGCCAGGTTCCCATCCACTTTTGCCACACTAAAAAAATTCTTCTCTTTTTCACATCAGTCAAGTGTTGAGTAGAAATTAAGACTGTAGGCTGGTTTCAGTTTTAACTCCCACTAGCTGTGTGCCCTAAGGCAAGATGGTGACACTTTCTGGTATTTAGTGCCTTTAAATTAGTAATTTGGATCAGTGATTCCCAGACTTCTCAATTTCAACAATAGCTTTCTTTTCTTTCTTTCTTAGAATGAAATAATGTTGCTGAGTTATGACATTAATTAGACTTAACTATTGACTATCACCTTCTTCCAAAAAGAGGTATATTTTTAACATCAAAAGAGTAGGGAGGATAATCTCAGAATAAAAGGTAGTTTTTAAAAAAATTGAATGCAATTAAATTTTGTGAAATTCATGTTTTCACAGTCCTTATTTTACTTACTTTGTAATGGTCCTAGTAAAAACTCTCTCTGGGACTGATATTTGGGGGTAGAGAGGTAATCTTTCCTATTTGGTCTCCTTGCCTACAATATCTCCTTCTACTCCAGTTTACCCTCCACTCTACCAAGAGTACTAAACTCATATACTACTTGTATCACTGAACTTCATTCCTCAAATCCTCTAATGCTGAAATACCACATCCTTGGACTGTTAGGCTCTTTCTTGCCTCAATTTAACTTTTCAAGTATTTTCTTTCATTATTTTTATATAAATCTCTCAGTTCTAAACAACCTTCTTGTAGTAGTCAGCCTAGAAGCTGGGTCTTAATGATGCCCACCTCCTGATAGTCACTTCTTGTGTACAGTCCTTTCCCATTGTACCAGGGTCGATCTGTGTGACTAAGAAACTATGACAGAAGTGACAGTATGTCAGTTCTGAGATCAGGTCATGAAACTATTAGCTTCTTGGTTGATCTCTCTCCCTCTCTCTCTCTGGGGATCACCAGATCTGGGGGAACCCAGCTGCTATGGCATGAGGATAATTAGACAGCTTATACAGAAGGCTACTTGGGGGGAACCGAGGTCCAAGTCCAGTGACCAAAGAGCAACTGAAGTCTGCCAGCCTCTCTTGAGTGAGCTTAGAAGCAGATCCCACAGCTAGTCAAGCCTCGAGGTGACTATAGATCTGCCCAATGGCCTGACTGCCACACATGAGCTCAGCTGCTCCTGAATCCCAAATCCTCAGGAAACTACGGGACACAATCATTGTTTCTGTTTTCAGCTGCTAAATTTTGGGGGCATTTGCTGTGCAGTAATAGATAACTAAGATAATGATTTCTTACCAGTAATGAATACTCTTTCTTTTCCCTCTGTGCTGCTACTGCTCATGCTGGACCTCCAATCCCTACAACTCCATGGAACTCCTCCTCGTCAGCCTTTACACCAGGCTCCCTGCCCACTACGCTCATGATGCCTCGGCTAATGTTCCAGTGGGAAATGATCATCCCTTTCTCCAATGCTGCGCCATGGCATTTGCTCTCTGCACTTTTCTTATGGTATTTATCATACATATCCTTCTTTCCTCCCTTCCTCCCTCCCTCCCTTCCTTCCCTCTTACTGAGTGCTAAATCTTGTAAAAAGCCCTCAAGAAACAAATACAAGATAAAATTTTTACTGCTGAGGAACTCAAATTAGCAAAGAAGTTCAGTTATAAAATGACAATGTAATATATAATGCAAGATGGTCATCACAGTATCCAAAACTACTGGTTGGAGGGAAGAAGAGTTGAGAAAAACTTCCTAGAAGAAGAGATGATGGAAAATTGTGGTCAGTCTTAATGAAGGATGGTGGGAGTGTGCTGAGTAGGTGAAGAGAAGAGACCCAGGTATGGTGACACATGACGTATGTCATAGTACTTATGACACAGTACTTGGGAAGCTGAGACAGGAGGACTGCAGGTTAGAGGCCAGTCTTGGCAATTTAGTGACTCTCTGCAATTCAATGAGACCCTATTTCAAAATAAAAACTAAAAAGGGCTGGGGTGTAGCTCAGCCCTTTGTATCATTTTTTTCCCAACAGTTCAGATGATCATTACTATTTTTTTAGCAATAAAGTATTTTCAAATTAACATATATGTATTTTTTCTTTTAGAAAAAATGCTAAGAGGTAGAAATGCCCTTGTTAGAAAGGGCATTTTGAACAGCACTCTCAGTAGCTGGAAGTGGTACAAATTAGGTTTGTAACTTGTGGGGTAGAGCTGGGAGGTAGGGTATAAAGGATCATTTATGGTAGATAGGAGTTTAGGATTTATTTTATAGATGACTGAAAACTACTGAGTTTAAATCTAAGATGACATGGACAGATTTTGTTTTTGAAACGTTCTATCATAAAAGTAAACAGAAGAGGCTGAAGGTTGTTGACCAAGAAAGCGAAATATTAGACTAGCAAGGAGGCTGTTAAGAGTTTAAAAATGAAGTGTGTATGTGTGTGTGTGTGTGTGTGTGTGAGAGAGAGAGAGAGAGAGAGAGAGAGAGAGAGAGAGAGAGACTATGATTGAATCCAGGGGCATTCTACCTCTGAGCTATACCCCCAGCCCTATTTTATTTATTTTTTGAAAAAGGGTCTAAGTTGCAGAGGGCCTCACTAAATTGCTGGGGCTGGCTGTGAACCTACAATCCTCCTGTCTCAGCCTCCCAAGTATTGGGATTACAGGCATGTTCCACCAGGCCTGGCTTAAAAATGAATTTGTAAGGGAGTGATAGCAGAAATGGATCTAGAAGAGATTTTAAGAGTTAAACAGAAAGAAAGGACTTTGAGTGAGAAAACCAAAGAAAATTTGGGCTTCGAAGACTCCCAAATTCTAGGCTGGCCAAGCAACTGAACGGGGAGTGATAGTATTCATTTGGGATGTCGGTCACAACTATTTACCAAGTGCTTAGTATGTGCAGGGCACTTTTCTAAGGTTCAAGAACAGGCTCAGTAAGTAGTGAGACTCCCAGCAACCTAGGAAGACTGTTTCAAAAGAAAACATAATAAGGAGTAGGGGTGTAACTCAGAGGTAGAATGCCCTTGGGTTCGATCCCCAGTACCACACACACACATAAAAAGACAAAGTCCTGCCCTGCCCTAAAGGAATTTACACAGTAGGGAGGAGTTTTAAAAAAGTAAACAAAATAGAAATAAGTTGTAATAAGTGGTAAGAAGGAAAGAAACAAGGGACTTAGAGAAAAATAGCAGGAATCAACTCTGACCAAGGTAGTCAAAGACTCTCTGAGCAGGTGGCATTTAATCCAAAGCTGGTGTGTGATGAATGAGTGCAAGTGTACATGCAAGGTTTTGTGCTGGGGAGAGGCAAGTACTCCAGGCAGAGGAAATAGCAGGCGTGAAAGTGCTGGAGAGAGAAGGTGCTTGGCAGATAGAAGACCAGTTGGCTAGGGCAGAGTGATGAAGTGCTGTGAGTGGTGGGAAATGACTTTGTAGGGACCAGATCATGCAGGGGTTTGAAAGCCAAGCTGATAAGAATGGCCCTTCCAGAGGAGCTGATTCATGGTGAGAGAGACAGGGAGAGGAAAAGAAATAACTTTAGAAGGTGAGGGGCATGGAGATCCTGAGCACTAGTGGAGGAACTGGGCAGCTTCCATTTTATGAAATGAGAAGTTGGGTTTATTTTCAGGCAGATCTGTAGGTTTTGTGGCAGGAAGGTGAGAGAGTTCATATCTAATGATTTCTCTTTTCTTGGGTAGAAATGAAGTCATGAACAGAGTGAGAGAATAAGTATAGGGTATAAGAGGCATGGCAAGAGAATAAAGGTGTAAAACACTTCTCTTGGGGACTGGAACTACTAGGAAACAGGGGAGGGTTGTTGGCAGTATTAAGTGCTACTTTGAGGCTGAAATTGTTGAGTATGAAATGAGGCCATATGGCAGTTGTGGTCTATTTTCCAGCAATGCTCAGCTGCTCGTGAAGGCACAAAGATGGTAGGCAGCAAGGTTCATCCCCACTAAGGGTTTTGTTGGGCCAATTGTATTTGTACATTAAGTCATCCACAACCTTAAGTAACAACTGCCTCAATGGATTTCGAAGCCAGATCACAGTGGACTTCACTCAGTTTCATTTAGAACTGAATGAAACTTGGAGGCAGAGAACTGTAATAACCTTTCCGATGGTGATGCTATGGATCAGAGCTGGGCAGGGAAACAGAAAGGACAAATGGTTAATATAGTTTTCTATTATATGCAGCAGTAGTCAGTTTTTGGACACCATAACAAAATATCTGAGATAATTAACAAGAGAAAAGGTTATTTTGGCTCATGGTTCCGAGCCACAATCAGGTGGATCCATTGCTTTTAGGCCTTTGGTTGGGGTGCTGGATGGCAACTACAGGGAGTGCATTGTGGAGCAAACTGCTTATGGCCATGGAAACAAGAGAAAGGAAGGATCCCATATGCTTTTAAGGGCACATCCCCAATGTGACAAGAAAGCAAAAGAGAAAAGAGTCCCTGACCCCTACTTTATGTTCCCATAACAGCAAACTTCTCTTGATACGGACACATGATGCCCTTGTCTCTAAGATTGTATACATGTTATTTCCTCTACAGGCATACCTTTATTATACTTTATTGCACTTCACAGACATTTCATTTTTTTACAAATTGAAGGTTTGTGACAACCCTGAGTTAAGTCTATCAGTATCATTTTTTCCAATAGTTCAGATGATCATTACCATTTTTTAGCAATAAAGCATTTTCAAATTAACGTATATATATTTTTCTTTTAGAAATAATGCTATTGCAGCTGGGTGTGGTGGCGCACTCTTGTAATCCCAGTACTTTGGGAGGCGGAGACCAGAGGATCCGGGTTCGCCGCCAGCCTCAGCTCTCTCTCTCTCTCTCTCTCTCTCTCTCCCCCTTTCTCCCTCTGTCTCTCTCTCTCTCTCTCTACTTAGTGAGGTCCTCCGCAACTACGTGAGACCTAGTTTCAAAATAAAGTGTAAAAAAATAGGGCCGGGGGTGTAGCGCGGAGGTAGAACGCCTCTGGGTTCAATCCCTGGTACCACACACACACAAAAAAAATAATGCTATTGCCCACTTATCAGACTACAGTGTAGTATAAACATAACTTATATGCACTTGGAAGTCCAAAAATTTGTGTGACTTGCTTTATTGTGGTGGTCTGGAACCTCAGATATCTCCAAGGAATGTGTGGAATGGGAAAATCCACCTTTATTTCATATGGTTACATCTTCCTGATCCTTTAGGCTTTAGTCGATACCTGTATTTCCTATTGAGGCATTCTGTAGCACTGCCATGTCCTGAACCTTCACAATTATAGTTCTGTCATGTTATCATACTGTCCTCGCTGACTTTTTTGTATCTCCTGCTATAAAGCATGCTCTGCAGGAAAAAGAAGTAGATGTAACTTACACTGTTAAATCTACAATGCCTGGCA
The DNA here is from genome assembly GCA_004027185.1 of Glis glis. NCBI lineage: Eukaryota > Metazoa > Chordata > Mammalia > Rodentia > Gliridae > Glis > Glis glis. The sequence goes on from PVJS01000022.1 coordinate 100,452, forward strand.
CATAAGAACTCATTAAATTTTGTTGAATTAATCACTTACAATTGAACACTCCTCTTAAGGATAAAAAGACTCTTCCAGATGAACTCCCTAAAGCTACACTGAAATTCTACTGAGGCAGGAGCCCAGCTATGTCCTTGAAGATGACTCTTGGCTAGAAGCCTAGGAACAAGATAGAAGAATAAAGCCTTCTTCACAGGCCCCCTCTGAGGTAAACAAAGCAGAGCCTCTCTGGGCCCTGCAAGATAAGGCATGTAACTGCTAGAGGAAAGAGAAACAATGCACAGACTAACTGCTGTTCTGTTTCTGCATCCTGCTTATGCTAGGCAAAACAAACCTCACACTCACCCCTCCCTTCTGAATATTAAATGAGCAAATGCATAAAAGAATAAAAGAACGTGCATGTTCTGAGCTCGGGACTCAGACCCACAGCTTTGCCTACTGAGCCACACCAGTGAATAAAGAAACCTGCTATTCTCCTCCGGCCTGTTTCTTGTTCTCCATGGACCAAGCCTTCTGCAACACCACAATCTATAAAACCTTTCTTAATAATGTTTTTTATTATTTGTATAAAACCAGGCAAACACAAATGTCTATGGGGTGGAGGGGACTAATGTAATTTAGTGTATGCAAGTCTAGTTTGAGTAGTAAAAGCTGTGGCAACCTGGGCAGCACATGCCCCAGGTAAAGGTGGTACCTATTTGTCAGTTCAACCCAGATCCAAGGAAGAAATAAGGGCCATCATGTGTTCTGAAGTTTTAATAGAGGCCAAATCTATTTTGGATTTGGAAATGAAATTTTTCATGAACAATGAAAGAAGCAAACAAAACATGCCTATTCTTCAAGTTATCTGTTGGCCATTTTTGGTTTGAGAATCCTAGTTTGTGCTCAGGTCCCTTGAGTAAGGTTCTTTAGTGCTCACTTAGATACATTCCTGAAGATTTTATTATTGGGGTATGAACACATATGATACTTAAATGTCTTAGCAATGATTCTACTAGTAGAGTGCATTTACTTTCCTCATTCTCCATATACACCTGCCTAGGAATGATCTCCAATGATCTGTCCTGTATCCAAGATCTTCTCCATCCTCATCCAATCATGCTTATCCAGTATTCTAACTTCTGAGTCTTTGCTAATTTGGAAAAAGTCACTCAAACGAGATAACGTTTCACAAATGCTTAGCAATAAAAACTCCCCTGTGTTTGAGACCTTCACCCCTAAGAAATAATAATGAAATAAGGGTGCTAACTTTAGGGGGCTTTTCCTGCCTCACAGGCAGAAATTATCACACTGTACTGAAATTGTTTGTCTAGTTCCCCTCTAGACCCTAGGCCATTTGTCTTATTCACCACTCTCTGAGCATGCAGAAGGCGTTACATGAACTGTTGGTGTGTATAAGTGAATGAAAAACATGCAGCCTGACTTCTGCTTAAGGAAGAATCGTTAGGCAGCCTCATCCCATAATTAATCTAAACTGAGGGAGGCAAGGAACAGCTCCAAGGAAGGATGCTGGTTCCTGGGGAAGCACAGCTCTGGCTCGGCCATGGAGAGCTGGTCTCCAGGGTGCAGAAAAGCTTCAGCTCCAGTTCCACTCCGGAGCCTCGGGATACCCTCTTCGGCCTGCCTTCTCGATAAACCCCCACGTGAGTGCCCAAAACGCACTCCTTGCTCCGTTACTTGTCCTTTTTCAGAGTCTGGGCTGCCTCCAGTCGTCGAGCGTGCAGGCAGGACCTCAGACCCCGCAGGCCACGGCCAGACACCTGCACCCCGCAGCAGCAGCGAGCGGAGCAGAGCCGCACTCTCACAGGCAGACACCCCGCCCCGCGGCCCGGACCCCGCGCCAGCACCCCGCCGCCTGGGAATTAGCGGCGCGCCGGCGGCCCCGCCCCTACCTGGGCGCTGCATTGCCGGGAGCAGCAGTCTCCCTCCGGAGCGTGGTAGGCTGACATAGCCCAGACGAGGGGTACCCGCGGCCCCCCAACCTGCGCACGACGCTGCGCTCGGCGTTCTGCCTAGGCTCACGTAGCCAAGGCCACAGTGCGATCAGGCGGCGATACGGGCAGCCAGGGGGCGGGGCGTGCAGGCCGGGAGGCGGGGCCTGGAGGGGCCTCGCTGGTTGGTGGAGCCAGCCTGGGGGCGTGGTCAGAGTTTGGAGGCGGGGCTAGAAGGGCTTGTGCGCAGGGCCCACAGGTCCGGCTGCACCCAGGGGCGTGGCCATCCGGTGAAAGGTGGGGCCTGAGGGGCCTTGAGGCTGGCGACAGGCGCTGCTCCGGGCAACCCTGGGCAGGCCGGGAAGATGGCGGCCTCCTGGAGGCTGGGCTGTGACCCGCCGCTGCTCCGCTACCTCCTGGGCTTCGGCGGCCGGCAGAGCGTGCTGGCCAAGGGCGCTGCTGGGTGGTCGGTCGGCCGTCGAGCTAGCTGGAGATGGTTGCACAGCACTCGTTGGCTGCAGGGTGAGTGGCCGGGGTCGCTCCGTGTCTCTGCTGCTGAGCTGTGGGACTGAGGGCATTCTCGAGGGAGGGCCTGCGTCTGGGTGTTCCGAGGCCGGGGCTCCCTGTCCCCTTCCCCCTTCCCCCTCCCTCGGGAAGGGGTCTGCCGATCGGGCCTAGTGCATGGCGCAGAGGGCCTTCTTGGAAGCTCGAGAGCTTGACTCCGGCCCTAGCCCCCTGGCTTGTGGGGCTTCTCTGTGACCTTGCCTTGGAATTTGGGTTTTCAATCGCGTCTCGGGTTCCTTTAGTGTTGTCAAGTATCTCTGATCGATAAAAGCTGCCCAAGGATGCTTAGATCCCAAAGCCACTGTTAATTGTTCTTATTCGTTATCAAGGCCTGTCCCGATTGAGAGATCTAAGGTCTTCGAGGCTGACGGGTAGTCCCGCTTAATGACTCGTAATTTACAAGACTTAATTTGTATATATGTACGGCATTGCAGACATAGGACTAGGAATATATTTCAAGTAAAACGTTCACTTGAAAGTGTAAAAATTGAGGACGGGAATCATACTAAGTTTATTATAGAAAATAGACGTTTAGTAATGATGTTGGCACAAAAAGTACAATTCTTCCAGTATTTAACAGTACAGTACATAAACTGCGTGTAAACTGTATGCCGGGGCATTATTTCTTACACAGGGGAGTCTAGGGTAGGGGTTCTGGGAGGAGGTTAGAGAATAAGACATTTTAGTGTGATATATTACATGCCAGTGGTCATTCATTCTTGGCACCCCACAGAATGAATTTCAATCTAAAAAATTAGAAGCAGTGGCTGTTGCCAACCTGTTCTCCACTGCTGGGGGCCACAGGGGGATAAAAATTTCTTACAGAAAGTCACACAGTAAGATGACTGCTTTGAGGTTTCTAATGAGTGGGTGATGGGAACAATTTATTTCCATCTCTTTAGTGTAATGTTTCATAAAATACCCCTTGGAGCAGTGTTCTGTAACAATGTATATAGTATTCTCTCTCCTCCATTCCCCAGTTTGTTAAAATTTGAACTTCCCTACAGCTCCCAGAGATTATGTCTCAAGTGGATCTTGGGAATCCACATTTTACAACTTTAGGTGAGTTTTGATGTTTTATTTTGTTTGATGATGGACCACACTTTGAGATTCATTGCCTTGCCTTCTAGAAAATCATTGAATGTTAAAAGCTCAGCGTTGGAAATAATCTAGGAAGGTTCTTATCCTTGTCTGTAAAAGACCCTTTTGAGAATCTTTGCATGATCCACACTCTCTATTGCAAAGAAAAGAGCATATGTGCAAATGTGTGTGCAGTTTAAGGGGTTTTCCTCAGAGCCAATTTAATTGCTCCTGCCTTTAGAAATTCACTCTTAGGCAATCTTTGTCTGTTGTGTCTTGACATTTTACCTACTCCTCATCCCTCTCCACAAATCTGCACCATGAACAACTTATCTAACTGAACATCATCTGTAAGGGAGAGGTTACTACATCCCAAGGCAAGTTGAATTAGTTTCTTAATGCTGCTGCCACAAACTAGTGTCTTAAAGCAACACAGATTCATTATCTTAAGTTCTTGAGGCCAGAATCCAAAATGGGTCTCAGCAGGCTAAAACAGAGGTGTCTGACAGTAGGTTTGTTCTTTTCTAGAAGCTCTAGTAGAGAATCTGTTTCCTTGCCTTTTCCAGATGCTAAAGGCTTCTCAGGTTCTTTGGCTCATGGCTCCTCTCCATCTTCAAAGTCAGCATTGGTTAACCCAGTATTTATCCCATTAGATCTCTCTTGCTACTTCCTCCTGCCTTTCTTTCAGAGCCCATCTGGATAATCTAGGATATTCTGCCCATCTCAAGGTCAACTGATTAGCAACCTTAATTCCATCTTCAATCTTAATTCTTGGGGCGGGAGGGGCAGTATTCTATATAGGATGCAGTGTTGTTGGATTGCTGTAAGTTATTTGGAAATTTTTGACTGTTTTTCCTAACACTGAGCCAAAATTTATCTCCTGACTTCCACCTACAGGTTTTTGTTTTGCCTTGCTGAATACCTATAGCAGTTCTTGAACTGTTTAAGTCTTAGAAAACATGCATTTACAGTGGTGTCTCTTCTTTATATATAACCAGATTTTTTTTTTTCTGAGCTTGGTAGAAATTGTAGTTTCATAAAAACCAAGCAACTCTTTGGATAATGTAGACTATATGAAGTAAGTACATTTATTGAACCATTTCCTTTTGCACACATTATTTAGAATTTAAGAATCTGTCATTTGGAAGTACCCTTGGAGTTTTGGTTTCCTTAAAAGGTGTTTGTTGGCAGAATTTCTATGAATTATGACATATATCACGTGCTTAGCACTTCCTAGAATTTTTTATTAACTTTTCATAACAACCTAGTAAGTTTGGCATTATCTGTATTTAACTGGATAAAAATACTAAAGGTTAGGGAGATTACAGGGAGATTAAACCATACATCTTTAATCTCAAAGAACTAGAGAGAGAGAGAGAGAGAGAGTGTGTGTCTCTAATAAATTCCTCATTTATTTCATTCCTTCAACCAAAATGGTTATTGAGAAGGCAAAGCTTATGTTATTTGCCATTTGACTGATATTAGTTGATAAAAGCAATGAGCATCTATTAGGTGTCAGGTACATGATAGCCTGTTTGGAAAGTAAGTAGTCTACTGAACAGAATAGATTCTCAGTGTTCTATTCCCTGGCCCATTTAGTCATATTTAGCTCTAGACGTGCAATCCTAAATTTGTTGTAGGCCTTATCCTTAAGGTATTTACAGTCTGCTAGAGGAGATAAACAACAAAGACATGGTTTCAGTAGTGTATGCTGTGAGCTCTGAGGGGGCAAGTTCAGGATAAGGAAGTAATATATAGAGGAAGAAGTACCAATCCCCCCAGGCTGAAGGAACAGTACAGTGGCCCTCAGGGCACATGTAATATTTACAGAAGGGACACAGCATTTGCTAGTAGTTTTTCAATCTACTCTTGGCAGTTAACTTTGAAGAGTTTATGTTGTTGCCTTCTCAGAGTAGGTGACATGATCTAGAATTTAATAAGATGTTAATAATACTGGTTTTAAGTTGTCTCTGAGGAACAACATACTGAATTTAAAATTGTATGTGAATAGGAAAAAAATTAAGTGAGGTCCAACTTTCGCAGTGATCTGCCTAATATATAATTACAGGCCTTGCATATTATAGATCTTAAAACATACCTAGGGGAGCTAGAAATGTAGGAAGTTCTAAAAGGACACTAAGGTCTGTAGTAGGATTGCAGTTGGACAGCCAGTGCACTGACCCCCTTCATTTAGAAGAAAATTAAATTTATTGATGACATTTAAAAACTCAGAAACTTCACATGAAAATCCCAATTTTTGTTTTCTCTTGAAATTTTCAAGTTAGCCCATATATGGTGACAATTGCTTGAGACTCAATAGTGATTTTTTTTAATTTTTTTTGTGGTACTGGGGATTGAACCCAGGGGCATTCTACCTCTGAGCTACACCCCCAGCCCTATTTTTATTCTTTATTTTGAAACCGGGTCTCACTAAGTTGAGGAGGGTCTCACTAAGTAGCTGAGGCTGGCCGCGAACCCGGATCCTCCTGTCTCAGCCTTCCAAGTTTTGGAATTATAGGCATGCGCCACCATGCCCGGCTTGTGATTTTTTTTTAAGGTAGGAAATTACTTCCTAGTTTACCACTATCCTCCTACTTTATATTACTTCTCAGTGAGCAAGGCTGAATTTTGTACCATTACTTCTAATCATTCTTTTCATGTACTCTGCTATCATTTGAATGTATTCTCCAAAATTTGTGTTGGACACTTAATCCCCAAATTCATATATTAAAGACATTTGAGGGTGGGGCCTTTGGGAGGTAATTTGGATTGGATGAGGTGATGAGGATGGCCCCCAGGATGGCATTAGTGGCTTTATAAGAGGAGGAAGAGAGACATAGGCCCAAGTCAGCACACTTGCTCCATCCCCCATATGATGTCCTCTACAAAGGATGTCTAAGAAAAAAAAAAAAAAAGAAAACCTTTAGATGCCTGTTTTCTGTAGGCAGTTTTGGATAGCAGTTCTATAAAAAGGAGGCAACTTAGCCGGGCGTGGTGGTGCACGCTTGTAGTCCCAGTACTTGGGAGGCTGAGACAGGAGGATTGCAGGTTCGCAGCCAGCCTCGGCTACTTAGTGAGGCCCTCTGCAACTTAGTGAGACCCTGTTTCAAAATAAAGAAGAAAAAAATTGGGCTGGGGGTGTTGCTCGAAGGTCGGATGCCCCTGTGTTCAATCCCTAGTACCGCAAAAAAAAAAAAAAGGAGGCAACTTTCTTGATAACAGAGTTACTGGTGCAATATTTCTGCCTGAACGTTGATAATATTTTAGGCTTGATTCTCTTCCATCCTGATACTGATGAGATTGATACCCTTTTTCAAATTCTTATATAACTATGGAAACAAAACTACAAAATAGCTGAATTTAAAGTAGGATTTTACAGCACCACATATATGAAATGCTGCAGGGCCACACAGGAACCTTAAGGATTCCGTGTATTTCTTCTAGGACTCTTGCTGTTGTTGTTTTTTTTTTTTTTGTTACTGTTTGTTTTGTGTTTCTCTGTTGTACTTTTTCTCTGCAGACTTGCCAACCAACTTACAGCTCTTCTTCCTCTATAATGTCAGCTTGCTTTGCCTTAATGCGAATTCGGGCCTTTCTGTTTCATGGTCTTTCTGTTTAGTTCAAGTGGCCGCCATCATTTCTGTTATCTACCTGAAGAAAGAGGCTGGTTGGTCCAATCTGGGCCAGTTGTGGCATAGGGCACACAAGAGCTATTTCTTTCAAAGGCTGCAATTTTGGCATTTTCTTTAAGAAGGCAGTATGAGTTGTGAATCAGTGACTGGCATGTCTGTTACTATTACAGTCTGATTAAAATAGGACTGTAGTGTAATAGTACTTTATTTTAATAGTTTCTAGACTAAGTTATGACCAAAGTAAAATCATCTAAGCAAAGCAGATCTAGATTACTGAGTAGTTGAGATGTGTAGTCTTAGAAAATAGGAAGAGGATACCGGGCATGGTGGCGCATGCTTGTAATCCCAGTACTTGGGAGGCTGAGACCAGAGGATCCAGGTTCGCGGCCAGCCTCAGCTACTTAGTGAGGCCCTCTGCAACTTAATGAGACCCTGTTTCAAAATAAAGAATAAAAAAAAAATAGGGCTGGGGGTGTAGCCCAGAGATAGAATACCCCTGGGTTCAATCCCCAGTACTGCAAAAAAAAAAAAAAAATAAGAAAAGAAAAGAAAATAGGAAGAGGTTAACTGAGTAGAAGCAGCAATGTGAGAAACTAAGAAGATCTGGATTATTAGGAAATAATTCATATATGTTTGATTTGTTTTAAAACATTTCATTCTGTATGTGAAAGTGGGATATTAGAAGTAGCTGTCACATACTGACTGCTCACTATTTGCCAAGCTTCCTATTTTATTCTTTATGCATTACTTCACATCACCCTAAGAAGTTGAGGATTAGTTGAGTTGTACAAGTGAATATGTAGAGACTCAGCAAGGTTTTAATAATTTGCCCAAGATTAGTGAGTAGATGGATGATTACTTTGGAACCATGCACTTATGATGCCCAGTGGAAGAAAAGAGAGGCTTTTTTGGATCTCTCTTTTACAAAACAAGGAAATACCGTCATGGGTTATTACAGCAGAATTCCCTTATATTGTATTGACCAAAATTAGGTCATGTGCCCTTTCCTAAACCAGTCACTGGCTTGATTTTACTAGCGATAAATGGATCAACGTTGGTTAATCAAGGGGCTGGGTGATAGATACTGGATGAGTACATGGTCATAAGAAACCAGTTGAGCAAAAGTGGGCCTTGGCAGCAAGAAAGAAGTTGGAGGAGTAGGTCTGGGAATAGGTAGCCTTTACTGAGAGCTTACTGTGCACCCCTGTAAGCACTTTATATAAATTAACTCATTCATATGAGTTAATTTAGTACTCATAGCTAATGCTATGCTTGGGTGATAGAGGTCCAATTTCAACCCACGTGTGCCCGCTACCTAAACTGTTAACGTAAGCACAATATACCTCAATGTCAAGTGACTGGATGTAGATAACTGCAGAACATCATCAACATGCTGAAGTTGTATTCACCATGGATATATTCAAAGTGAACATCTTTGCTTTTTGTTTTATGAAGTGAGACATGTTTTAGTAACAGCTGCATCATGATCCAGTATTTCAATGGCATTTGTGATGTTACTATCGTTTTAGTACAATTTAAGTTACTAAAATTCTAGACTGTATAAAGAGTAGCAGGACTGTTTAAGAGAGAAAATATGTTAACTTCTTTCTGTCTCAAGACTCTAAGATGATATGCTCTAAAATATGCCTTATTGTTATCTTGAGCTTTATTTGCTTTTTGCAACAAATGTGTTGATCCCCGAAGCGATCATGTATGTGCTCATTTCTTTTGCTAGATTAAGCAGAGTAATGATTTTTTTGCCCTTGTTCCAAGATTGCAAAATATATAGGGATTTATGTCAAATTTTAATATTATGGTTTAGTACCAAGCCTAGTATTGTAAGCTGAAACCTCTTCTGAGGTGTTTGGATTATTTCAGGCAGAAAAAATACACGCTACAGCACTGTACTGTGCAACAATTCCAGCCAGCCTCTTTTTAAATGTGCTGTTGGATACTAAGTGAAAATGTATGAAATAAATTAACAGATTCACTAAACAAAATGTGTATGGTGGTATGGTGATTTTTTTTTTTTGGTAGGCAGTCTATTTACTGTAGCTAGTGATCTACTTAATGCTGTATAAAGGACTTTCTTTTATTACATAAAATATTCCTAGAGAACAATTGGGATGGGAATTGTATCATTTAGGACAGTTTGACTGGGAGTGTACTAGCACTAGTTTTTAGAGGGGAACGACTGTACTCAAAAACTGATTAAAAAGCTATACCATTTCTTCAGAAAAAAATGCATACATGCAAAATTTTGTATTTGATTCCAAGGGACTCAGATCCCCCAGCCTCAGGAACTTAGCGAGACCCTATTTCAAAATAAAAATGGCTGGAGTATAGCTTGGAGGTAGAATACCCCTGGGTTCAATGCCCAGGTATAGGAAGGGAGGAGTCACCAGGACTGGAAGGGAGAGATCCTGTGGGGAGGACCTCTAAGGGAGCTGCACCCCGCAGTAAGGAGGCCACCAAGTGGCTCCAGGTGGGTTCCCCCAGTGGGCAGTGCAGGCAGGAGACCCTAGGGAGAGAGGAGTGAAGTCGGAGTATTGCTTCCCAGCTCCCTCCTTCCTCTGGGGTCACCTGGGGCTGGTAGCATCTTTTACTGCAGGGCACAGCTCCTGCACAAGGAAAGAGAAGAGTATGCTCGTTTTGTCCCAAACACCCAAGGCGTTCTTTCCCACAAGCTGCACAGCTTTCAGAGTGCTGCTTTTAACTCCTAAGTCAGATCCTGTCACTCTTCTGCTCAGACCCCTCCAGGAGCTTCCCGTTAACCTCAGAATAAAATTGTAATTCCTTAGAGTTACAAGGTCCAATGTGATCTGAAGACCTCTCTGACCTCAACTCTTGCTCCACTCCCGCACACTCTCTCTCCTCATTCTTTGTGCTGGCTGTGGTCTCTGCTGAGAGGAGTCTTCATCGGGGATACACATGGCTTCCTCCATTCAGCTCAACTCACCTTCACAGAGGAGGCCTTTCCTGAGCAACAGATAGAATAGTTTACCTCCTGTCATGTTGTCCCTGTGCCTTCCTTTCTTAGTTACATCACCAGTAGATATTTTATTTCTTCTGTCCCCCTGCTTTAGAATGAATGCTCCATGAGAGGAGATTTTCATCTATTTTATTCACTTTTGCTGTCTTCAACCCCTAGAAGAATGTCTGACTAGCACTTGGGAGGCCCTAAATAAATACTTGTTAAATAAGTAAATGAATGGATGGACGAACAGGTCTTGTCTTTAGTCTTTCTACTTCTCCACTTCACTCTGGTGCCATAAAATGATCTTCTAGAAATGCAAATTAGTGATTCCATTCCACAGCTCTACCCTTCCCTTTCTCCTGATCACTGTGAGGGTGAAGTCCAGACATTTAGAAAGGTCTGGTCCCATCCCAGTACTTGGGAGGCGGAGACCGGAGGATCCCAGTTTGTGGCCAGCGTCATCTACTTAGTGAGGCCTTCCGTGACTTAGCGAGACTTGGTTTCAAAATAAAGAATAAAAAATAGGGCTGGGGGTGTAGCTCGGAGGTAGAACGCCCCTGGGTTCAATCCCCGGTACCACAAAAAAAAAATTAAAAAAAAAAGAAAGGTCTGGTCTCTAGGTGCCTCTTCAGTCTCAGGTCAAATTGCCTGTGTGAGTAAAAGAAAACACGTAACACATCCTTGGGTATCTTCACTTTGTATGTACAATCTGAAGGCTCGTTGATTTAGCTCCTCTGCAAGATTTATAGTTGTGACCACCTTGAAGGATGTACAGGGCTGGGCATGGTGATGTACATCTGTAATCCCAGTTCTTGGGAGGCTGAGACAGGAGGATTGCAGGTTCGAGGACACCTCAGCAACATAATAAGACTCTCAGCAACCTCGTGAGACCCTATTTCAAAAAGAAAACTTTTTTTTTTTTGCGGTACAGGGGATTGAACACAGGGGCGTTCTACCTCCGCGCTATGCCCCCGGCCCTATTTTTTTTTTATGCTTTCTTTTTGAAACCGGGTTTCAAAAATAAAAAAAAACTTCTACTGCCTCAGCCTCCCAAGTAACTGGGATTACATGCACGCACCACCACGTCCTGCTCGTTTTCACGTGTACTGTTCCTTGGTATTTACACTGTTGTGCAACCATCACCCCATCTGTCTCCAGAATTATTTCATCATACCATATTGAGACTCTGCCCATTAAACAATAACTCCCCATTTCCCTTCCTTCTATCCTTTCAACCAGTGTTCTGTGTCTTTATGAATTTGCTCATTCTGTGTACCTCATATAAGTGGGATCATACAATATTTGTCTTTTTGTATCTGGCTTATTTCCCTTAATATAATGTCAGTTTTTATCCATATTGTTGCAGATATTTGAATTTCATTTCTTTTTAAGGCTGAATCATATTTCAGACATTTTGTTTGTCCTGTTACTGCACATTTGGGTTGATTTCACCCTTTGATTATTGTGAATAATACTGCTTTGAACACGGGTGTACAAATAGCTATTGAAGTCCTGCTTTCAATTCCCTGGGGTATATACCTAGAAGTGGAGTTGCTGCATCCTGTGAGAATTCTTTGTGTAATCTTTTGAGGAAATACTCTATTGATTTGCTTTCCACAGCAACCATACCATTTTACATTCCCATCAACAGTGGACAGGGTTCTAATTTCTCCACACCCTCACCTACAGTTGTTTCTGATTTTTGCCTTTTTTTAAATAATATTCATACTATTGGATGGATGTGAAATGGTACTAGCACAGATTTTTTGTTTATGTTTTTTCTTCTTGAGGATCTAGAATCTCAACTCTCTTTAATTTTCTGGTGGTCTTATGGCACTTTCTTTACTACTTTCAAGTACTTGTGTATTTGTCTTCCAGTCTAAATTACAATCCCTTTGAAGTCAATATTCTGATTCTCTCTAGGCCAGGATAATAGAGACTCTCACATAGACGTTTGTTGAATGCCTAATTCAGCTTTTAGCTCTGGTAGTGACCAGTATGAAAGCACTGAAGGTAAAATATTTGCTAGTGATTTTAATGAGAGTTTGTTTTTCAGATGTGAAATGCAGTTAGAGTGGAGATTAAGAGTTAGCACACTGTAGCTGTGAGAACAAGGCTGGATACAGGAGAGAATTAAAAGGAAGCTTCAGGGTTAGTCTGGGAAAGTTAAAGAAACCTATGAATCCCTCTCTCATTACTCCAGGAAGGGCGATACCCTACAACATTATAGGGTATTGTGATATATCTAGCTAACTTTCTAGATGCCTTCGGAGTACATCCTCTTAAGCACTTCTATGCTGCCTATCAATAATAAATAGTTAACATTTCTTAGACCTATTCTTTGCCAGGCCCCACTATAGGGACTCTGCATGTATTAGCCTTATTTCTTTACAATAACCTGTTTATATCACCATTTTGCAGAAGGGGAAACTGAACCGCAGAATGATTAAGTAACTTGCAGGGGATACAACTGTAATTTGAATCTCGGTAGTTTGTCTCTAGTGACTGCCCTCAAAATTGCTGTGGCATCTTGCTTGTCTTAAAGATTTTTTTAAGCTAATAAATGTTTTATTCATATTTATATATTTATTAAACAGTAAAATATTTCATTTAGCACAGTAATACATGCATATAGTTGAAATAGTCAAATAATCCTAAAAGGCTTATAACTAGATAGTGGGTCTCTCTCTCTCTCTCAACTTTTCTTTTCTTTTTTTTTTTTTTTTTTTTTTTTTTGCAGTCCCGGGAATTGAACCCAGGGGCATTCTACCTCCAAGCTACACCCCCAGCCCGATTTTTTAGTCTTTATTTGGAAACAGGGTCTCACTAAGTTGCGGAGGGCCTCACTAAGTAGCTGAGACTGGCCTCAAACCCGGATCCTCCGGTCAGCCTCCCAAGTACTGGGATTACAAGTGTGCGCCACCACGCCCGGCTTTCTCTCTCAACTTTTCTTATGGCCTTTGCCCACTTCCTTATTTGTATAGGAATTATCTGCTGATGACTTCTGGTCAGTGCCATCCTCTCTGTTTTCTCTACCCAATATAGTCATTTTGTAATTTTTCCATATTTTGCTTGTTCCCTTTCTTTTTGCTTTTCTTGCAATAATTATTGCATTTAAAAATTTTTTGTTTGCCAGGTGTGGTTGCGCACACTTGTAATCCCAGTACTTGGGAGGCTAAGATAGGAAGATTGCAGGTTCATAGCCAGCCTCAGCTACTTAGTGAGGCCCTCCGCAACTTCGTGAGACCCTGTTTCAAAATAAAGAATAAAAAATAGGGCTTGGGGTGTAGCTTGGAGGTAGAATGCCCCTGGGTTCAATCCCCAGTATGGCAAAAAACAAGTTTGGTTTTCTTTGTAACTATTGCTGATATACCCCCCACGATCTATTAGCATCTTCCACACAGTTTTCTATTATGTCAATCACGTCAGCTAATTTTTAGGTTAACTTAATTTTGCAGTTTTATATATCCAACCATGTAGTTTGGATGTCCATTTCAAAGGTCCTCTTTTTACCCTCTGGAGAGAAAACAATCTCTAGTTTTGTCTTGAATGAGGATGAGTTGTTATCTAGTACTGGACTGGGGGATCCAGGTACTGACTACTTCTCAGACAGTGTTCATCCAAATCCTCCCTGGCTTAGGGTTCTGAGTCCTAGAGTCTCTTTAGCCAATTATTATTCATCGATTTACTTTTCTGCTTCCAAAGTTGTGTGCCAAGCTGGGCATGGTGACACACGCCTATAATCCCTCCTAGTACTTGGGAGGCTGAAGCAGGAGGATTGCAGGTTCAAGGCCAGCACATGGTAACTTAGTGACACCCTGTTTCAAAATAAAAAGGGTTAGGGATGTAGCTCAGAGGTAGAATGCCCCTGGGTTCAATCCTCAGTATCACACAAAAAACCAAAGTTGTGTGCCATTGTGCCTTATCCATATCCTTATTAGTTTCTGCAGTGATACTTTTGTACTTAGTGTTAGGTAAGTTTTGGGGAGTGAGTGAAGTTGGATAAGCTTACTATAGAAAATGATTTTATGAGAAAAAGATAAAAAGCCCCTGTAATAATAGGACCAACTAGAGATACTTACTGTTGTCATTTTGGAGTATATCCTTTTAGTCTTTGTGTGTGTATAAGCTGGGCAGATAGAAATTGGATTGTGCCACATGTACTGTTCCTGGGTTATCTTTTATATGTTTGTTACCAAGCCGGGCGTGGTGGCGCACGCTTGTAATCCCAGTACTTTGGGAGGCGGAGACCGGAGGATCCCGGTTCGGGGCCAGCCTCAGCTCTCTCTCCCTGTCTCTGTCACTCTCTCTCTCTCTCTTTCTCTCTCTCTCTCTCTTTCTCTCTCCTTAGTGAGACCCTCCGCAACTTTGTGAGACCCGGTTTCAAAAATAAAGTATAAAAAAAAAATAGGGACGGGGGTGTAGCGCGGAGTTAGAACACCGCTGTGTTCAATCCCCGGTACCGCAAAAAAAAAAAAAAAAAATTTATATGTTTGTTACCATGCCAAGCAAGACCTGTAAATGCTATTTTTACACAGTGTTGTGCATTCAGTTCTGTTGTAGGCCACAGGCGTTTTTAGTCATGATTATACTAATTCCACACCAAAATAATGATGAACAAAGAAGACTTAAGTGGCAGCACTCATTTTTAAAAATGCTGTAGCTTCCTTTATCCAAAGCTTGGAGTTTTAATGTTCTGTGCACTGGTACTGATTTTTTACTGGCACTTCATTTTGTTTTATTTCATCCAGCCTGCAGATGGCAGGATTGTCTTACTTGAACAGCAATTTTAAAGGTTCAATTTTTAAAGGTTTATTTAGTGAGTTCCTGCATTGGAATGAGAGGTAATTAAATGAGCGATCTCTCTCCCTATTAGAGAAGCAGCAAATTAATGTTAGGGACAGGGAAAGTACTGGGTAATTTACTTCTTCATTTGGTCTATCTTCTTTTTACAGTTTTTGTATGCTTGGATTATAGCCCTATAAATGGACCAGAGCATGACACTTAAGCTGTACCATATGTAAACTGCCAAATTTCCTTAATTACTTTACTCAGAGTAATGGAGCTTAGATCTGCTTCATATTAACCACAAAGCAGTTTGTTCTGCATTTGTATTTTAAGATTTGCTTATGTTAATTTCTTTTTTAATCCAGAGATCTTTTAGAATTCATTTATATATCATCAATTCAAATCTTTGATATAAATGATTTTACAGAAATATAAGTGTTTTGTTCTTATGATAAAAGAAATACTCTAGGATATAAGAAATTAGAATTAGATTAGTGTAGCATATTTGAAATTAAGTCAGAATTATGCTATAGAAAAATTGGAAGAACAGATTTGAAGAAACACAGAAATTGCATAGAGAAGCTACCATAAAATTCTATGATTGATAGATTTTGTCATGTAGCTGATATGCAGGTAAAGCAGCAGTATACTAAGCATTTTTAATTTATTGTATCACTTTGTTGAGGTAAAAACACATTTAAGAGATCAAGATAGTTTTGATGATTTGTGGGTTTTTTAATTTTAAAATCAATATGTTTGAATATAAACTACTGGAAATATATATTATGATAATCTTAAAAATTTTAAATATTTTTAACTGCTATAGAATGGCAGATTGTACAAGCCAATTAGGTATGATTTGCTAGCTTTATAAAAAGAAACAGAACACTAAATTACTTTGAAAGGTTTAAATTATAACTAAATATTGAGTATTTTTTAGTACTAATTGAAATAACGTGCATAACCAATTAAGCAAATAACACATTTCTTTTATTCTTACCAGTAGTTGTTGCCAGTTACTATTAGTAAGAAGTATAATTGGTACACATTTCAAAGCCTTTCCAGTTTGACAGGAGAGTGGTGGAATATACTGCTTAGTGGAATAAAAAACGAGACTATAATTAATGTCTAATGAAAATTAAATAATATATGTGTAGGTTAATTTTATTCCAGGGAGTCTAGAAAAGCCCACACTATCCTAAGAGAGTTGACAGCAGCCTTAAAGAGTAGATATTAATTAGGTGCAGCCCTGACACTCAAAATGGATATTATGATTATATAATTACTTTCCCATCAGAAAAACACATTTGGAAAAGATGTATAAAATGTTCCAATCCAAAGAGGATACTAGAATGAAATATGTACTCTTATTAATAAATTAATGCTTATGTTTTGAAATGGCTTTTCTAGCATTAAAGTCTGAGGATAGATTGGATAGAGTAATCAGAGAATATATTGCACATTTTACTCTCCATAATAAGCCTGTATGATCAATCAGGATATAGTACTGAATATTGGAGATGTCCAAAATATCTTTCTTCAGTTTATGTCACGTTCATTTCAGAGTGTATATAGTGATCTATTACAGAAGTTTTATATTTTATTGTCATTATTTAGAGAAGCAGTTTCAATTCATCCATGAAAGGTGACTGTATGAGAAATGATTATGTTTTTTTATTTTTAAAATATGAAAATCTTTGAGGTTCTTGATGTGCTTTGGGAAATAATACTTAATAAATTTGGAAGTTTCATAATACAGTGCTTAATGTCAGGAATAATGGAAATGTGAAGGTCTCTTAGGTGAGAGATTATAATAGGAGATAGAATCATAAAATAAATATGAATTGTATCATGGTAACTGAACCAAAGTATAAAAATATTGGAGAGACTTTGTTTTGACAGAATTGATTTAGTATTTGTCATAAATTGGAATCTAGATGTAGAATCATTGTGGTCCATTTATTTTGCTGCTTTGAAGTGGAACTCTATATGATGGATTGATATGTATATGGCTATGAAATACTCTGTCTCATAATGCCAGACTTGAACTTTTTGATAGAATCAGCATATATCAGGACTTTTTTCCTTTTTTTTTTTTTTTTGCGGTACCAGGGATTGAACCCAGGGGCATTCTACCTCCAAGTTACACCCCCGGCCCTATTTTTTATCCTTTATTTTGAAACCAGGTCTCACGAAGTTGCAGAGGCCTCACTAAGTAGCTGAGGCTGGCCACGAACCCGGATCCTCTGGTCGCCGCCTCCCAAGTACTGGGATTACAAGCGTGCGCCACCATGCCTGGCGGGGACTTTTTTTCAAGAAGAGGCTGGCTTCTTACTATGGTGCTTTTAGAAATTAGGGGCTTTTTGCTTTTTTTTCTTTGTAAACAGAAAGTACCTATGTCATTGTAAGATTAAAAAATACTGAGGGTTGAGTTGGCTATACATTCTTTAGGGAAATGTTTTCATTTGTTTCCTTCATCAGGCCGTGTGTAAAATGAAAAGGGCAATAGATACACAACATAATCTAGGAAATTAGAAAACTCATTTTATTATTTCAAATGTGTTAGTGTATTAAGCATTGAGCACTTTTAAGAATTATTGGTATTGCAGGTGTAGGATTGTTATGGTTTGGATTTGGAATTGCATCACTAATGTTGCAGTATGTTTACCTCTGTGTGTGTTTTCCATAAGCATGTGTCCCTAATTCTAGTTCATTCAAGAATTTGGTGTTCATGAGCCGGGCGTGGTGGCACACGCTTGTAATCCCAGTAGTTGGGAGGCTGAGACAGGAGGATCCGGGTTCACGGCCAGCCTCAGCTACTTAGTGAGGCCCTCCGCAACTTAGTGAGACCCTGTTTCAAAATAAAGAAGAAAAAATAGGGCTGGGGGTGTAGCTCAGAGGTAGAATGCCCCTGGGTTCAATCCCCAGTACTGCAAAAAAAAAAAAAGAATTTGGTGTTCCAGTGTTTTATAGACTATAGATGCATTAAGGTTGAAGCTCTAATTTAGTTGTAATTTGCTTTTCAACTAAAGGTAGCTTGGAAACTTAAATGAAACTTGTGGCACAAGTTATTGTGACAGTCACAGTAGACAGGAGTTGGGTGGCCTGTGTTCTCTATTCTCTTCCACAATAATTGTGTTTTAATAGTAAATTAATGCCTATAATTCCAGCTACTTGTGAGGCTGACAGGAGGATTGCAAGTTCAAGACCAGCCTGGGCAACTTAGTGAGACCCTGTCTCAAAATAAAAAATTAAAAGGGCTGAGATTATAGGTCTGGTAAAACATCCCCTAGGTTCAATCTCCAGTGCCAAAAAGAAAAAAGAAAAAAAAAAGTAGAAGACTGATTTTCCTTCCCATGTCTCCCATATATAATGCATTTAGAGATTTACTGTTTTCTTCTACATTTGAAATATTCATTTTCAGTAATAAAAGTAATTTAATACTGGAATTCTGTATGCACACGTTAGGGAACTGGTTTATTAGGATATTTAATTAGACATACGAAGAATACTTACATGGAGTTGATAGCTCTGGTTTGCTGTGTTTGAATTCTGGGTGAATAGGCTATGAAAAACCGGAGATTAATTGATGAGTCATATTTACAAGGAACACTGGAAATAAAGTAGCATAGTATTGTAGAGGACAGTCTTCAAAGTTAGGTAGACAGAGTAAAATCCCTCAACATGAACTGGAGTCTTCTCATTGATGAAATGGGCATGCTGACTGAGGGTTTAGTTTGGGCTCTGTCATTGAAGGACCATTAGGAGTGATAATTCTAACTTTGTAGCTTTATTAGAATTTGGTACCAATTGAGAGAAAGGGAAAGAGTCAGATGGATGGAGATCAAATGGATGGGTGGAGTTTTAACACTGATCTATAGGTTGGATTGGAGAGTGTGATTTAAATTTGAGGCCTTCCACACTTGGACTTCCTAGTACATCCCCATATTTAGACTTTGGCTTTTTGTTTGAGGGAGAGAGTTTGTGTATGCAAAGCAAACACACACATGTGAATTGCTGCCTCATACTCAATGGGCCCTGATGTTGGGAACAGGGAGGTGAGCCTGTATCTGCCTTTAAAAGGCAGGGTTATGATGTCCAGCCCATGGAATAGTGGAGAGGAAGACTCTTGTTCCCTGTACATAAGAATCTCTTAAAAAGAAAATGAGGACAATGCCAAGGCAGTTAGATATGCTTGCCCCACCTTTAGAGAGGAGTGAGGAATGGAGACTGGCAGAAGCTTTCTTCTTAATTCATGTACTTGAAAGGAATGAAAGTAACTAACATGAAGTCATAGGAACTCTCTCCATTTGCAATTACTATAAAATTAGTTCAAAAGGAAATATTTAACCTCATTTAACATTAGTGCTAAATTCCCTTCCTTTTAACCCTAACATGTTAATGGGGGGAAAAAGAACCCCCATTCTGTCCTCTTTTACATTTGAAGTATGTTAGCTCTGCTGTAGTGTTTTGCTTGTTTGGGTCTTAAGAGTTGAATAATCTGAGGAGAGAATAAGTTCTATGGAAGACTTTAGGTAATGTCATTTGTTGCGATGGTAATTTATTAGTATAAGCTTTATATACACTTTAATCAAAAGCAGTGTGCTTTTTGAACATGGCCCTGGACAGTGGATGACTATTGGGAAGTATAGCAGGACAGATATATAGTGTCTTGTCTCCTTTTTGGACATCTAAAGAAAAAGTAGTTATGCTTCAGTGAGAGGTCTCTCAGGTTTGAGGTCTGCCTTTTTGGATCACCAGTTAAACTTGTAGGGAACAAAATTTGGGATCAATTTAATCACAAGGAAAACTTCCTTTCAAACTTATTAACAGGAATCTTTGAATATTGAATTTTATAATATTAGAGGAAAATTAACAACCAATTTCTAGATCTTGGTTATGCTACTATAGGTCATCAGAACACTGGTTTTTGTTGTTGTTGTTATTTGTTTGCTTGTTGGTTATATCTCTTTGTTTTCAGAGACAAAAGGGAGAGGAGATGAAACCTAAATTGATTTTCCTTTTCCTTTTCTTTTAAACTTTTAAGCACCTGGCTTGAAACTATGCATAGAAGACAGAGGAATTGTGGAAAAGGAACCAAAACTGTTCCCCAAAAAAGAGTTTTATTTAAAACAAAGTTGGGAATTTTATGTTTCCATAGTACTTACTGGATACTTAGTTTACCACTTGGGAGCTTTAGATTTTGAAGTATCCCCTTTCTCAAACAGAATTTGATATTAATTTACTTGAACTAATTTGATGCTTCTTGAGGTGCATTGTGTGTGTGTGTGTGTGTGTGTGTGTGTGTGTCTAATCTTTTCTTTGTTTCATTTTCAGTTGACCCTATTAAGATACTAATGCCATCGCTGTCTCCTACAATGGAAGTAGGGAACATTGTGAAGTGGCTGAAAAAGGAAGGTGAGCAAGTACATCGCTAATGTCTTTTGTGCTTTTTATTTGATCATTTTGGTTTTTTCTAATTAGTTGTATTATACAGTATACCATATAAGTGAAGTAAATTGTGTTTCTTTGGTAGTTAATGTAAGTTTGTTTAAATGAAAAATTTCCATGTTAATATAGCAAGCCCTTTCCACAAATACTGAATGTTAAAATATTTTAAGGCTTTTCTCCAACTTTTAGTCCTTATTCTTAGCTTTTAGTTTTAATATCATTCATCAATACCCTCAATTTATAACTTTATCATGATTTTATGTGTTCATGAGTATGTTTTCCTGGAGGTAGGCAGGTTGATTATAAATTTCACTAGAAAGGATAAATAAGTAAGAATAAGGAAAGCCCTCAAAAGAAAAGTCTTAGAGGAGGTTGGTAGCCTTCTAGTTATTGAAATATATTATTAAGCCTCTACAGTTAAAACTGTGGGGTTAGTGTTTAAAAAGTCACGCTAATGGAACTGAATGAAAAATGAGGGAATAGATACATATGGCTATTTAGTGTATAATGAAGGAAGATGATGTTAGATTTATTGTTTGTATTATGCTAGGGATAAATTGCAAATGAATCAGACACTTGCAATAAAAATGAAACCGTATACTATAAGTACTTGGAAGAAATTGATGACTTTCACTAAATCCGAAAGTAAACACCCTAACTCTAACTCAAAATCCAGATATAATGAGGGGAATATTGATAAATTTGATGATAAAAATAATAACTTCTGCATAGATGAAAATATAAACTGTCAAGTGATAAATTGATAAATTGAAAAATAATATTTGCAGTTTCTATCACAAAGGGCTATTTTCCTCCAAAAATAAAGAATAAGACTATCAACTCAATAGGAAAATTGGCAATATATATGAACAGGTGGTTTACAGAACTGCAAATGGCTCTTAAATGTAGAAAAAGATGCTTAGCCTTTATACTGATAAGGAAAGAAACATGCAAGCAAACACTATACTGAGATATCACTTCTTACTGATCATATTGACAGACGTTAAAAAGTTTGACACGTTGTTTTGTTAATGAGGCTATGGAGGGAATAGTGGGAAGCAGGTACTCTTGGACTTTGCTGGAAGAAATGCAAAATAGTGTAAGCCCTAGGGAGGAGAATTTAGCAATATCTAGAAAAATTACATTTGTATTTACTCTTTGACCCTGTAACTCTGCTTCCAGGAATCTATGTCATGCTACTCTGGCAAAAATAAGAAAAGATACACACAGAAGGCTCTTGCAGCACTGTTTATAATGCAATAGATGGAAGGACTCTAAATGTTGGCCAGTTCAGAATTTGTGGAGCAGCTTTTACTTCATCCACAACTGTGTAAAGGAATGAAAACTAACTTACTGCTGTGGCGTGATCTTCAGTAAAAAAGCAGGGTAGAGGCAAGTGGTTATAGCATGTGTTATTTGTCAAAGAAAGGGATGGCAGTGCTAATATTTCAACAGTTTTAAAAGAAAGGATAAAACAAAAAATTAAAAGCAGCAGTAAGTGATTATCTATAAAGTAATGGAGGGAACAGTGGAGGAGAAAGGAGTAGAAGTTAGACTTTTGAATACATCCTGTTTTTTCTCTTTGACTTTGGAAACGTATCTTGCATACTTTTTTTTTTTTTTTTTGACGGTACCGGGGATTGAACCCAGGGGCATTCTACCTCCGAGCTACACCTCCAGCCCTATTTTTTTTATACTTTATTTTGAAACCGGGTCTCATGAAGTTGTGGAGGGCCTCACTAATAGCTGAGGCTGGCCGTGAACCCGGATCCTCCGGTCTCCCCCTCCCAAGTACTGGGATTACAAGCGTGCGCCACCACGCCTGGTTATCTTGCATAATTTTAAAAGCAAAATTAAAATGCAAAAAGAGCCCTAAAAATTGAAGCAAAATGAAACAGGTGAACCTAATTATATATCAAATTGCTGGCATAACCATACAGAAAACTGTTTCAAATATCAGTAAATTTGACTATATCCCTAATAGATTATAACTGAAAGACAAAGCTTCTTTCTTCCCTCCCCCCTCCAAAATACTAAACAGTTAAAGTAATATATTATGCTAATTATATTGATAGTTTTATTTTAAGGCTTTTATGTGTATTTTATGGATTAAAGCAAGTGAGTGGTTAAGATGATATAAAGAACATGGTTTTTGGTATAAAGGATAAGCAGATAAAAAATAGCTATGACTACTTAGTGAGGCCCTCCGTAACTTAGTGAGACCCTGTTTCCAAATAAAGAATAAAAAGGGCTGGGGATGTAGCTCGGAGGTAGAATGCCCCTGGGTTCAATCCCCGGTACCGCAAAATAAAAAGAAAAGACATAGACCTAAGACTAGGGGAAAACACTGTTGGTGATTTTCTAGGTCTGGAAAATCCAGATTTCTAGAATATCTGGAAAAAGAACTAATCAAGTAGCAGTAAGCACCCCAGCGCCAAGACTGTATCCTCTGAAAACCAGTTCTCACTAAAGTGAATGAGGTCTCACTGGAAAGTAGCTACGTCCTGGTCTCGGGCAGGAAACGTACATATGAGCTTGAAATGTCTTGTCAGTTCAGAAAGCATGGAAGTTATCAGAAACTCCTGAGGCCTTCTTACAAGACTCAGGAGTCAAAGTTAGGGCAGTTTGAAAATCTATAAGGGTAATAACTACAGTGTTTCAAAATATACATTAAGTATATTTGAACCTTAAGTTCACAGAAATACAAAAGAAAAAAACTAAAAATGATTTTTTATTTTTGGAGGATGTTAAAAAGTCAACTCATTTTGAAAAATGGTAATAAATGGAAAAGCTCAAGAACTTTTTTCCCTGTCTTTCCTATGTGAACTATTAGATTTGGGTAACCAAGTAATTGAAAAGAAATATCTCGGCCGGGCGTGGTGGCGCAGGCTTGTAATCCCAGTACTTTGGGAGGCGGAGACTGGAGGATCCGGGTTCGCGGCCAGCCTCAGCTCTCTCGCTCTCTCTCTCCCTGTCTCTCTCTCTCTCTCGCTCTCTCTCCTTAGTGAGGCCCTCCGCAACTTCGTGAGACCCGGTTTCAAAATAAAGTATAAAAAATAGGGCCGGGGGCGTAGCGTGGAGGTAGAACGCCCCTGCGTTCAATCCCCAGTACCACAAAAAAAAAAAGAAAAGAAATATCTCATTATTGGCATATCCCAGCTGTTAAAAGATGGAATAATCATAGAATATCACTGCATCTCTATTTTGTAATCTCTAAGGAAAATTAATAGATGTAGCCAGTGATCAGCAGTGGCTGCTAACATTACAATAAGAGAGACAACTGTATATTATGTGCTTTCTTGTGTTAGTACACCTGCTTAGTATCTTGTGAGAAAATTGAACTGAATATGCTCAAGCCCGTAGCTCCAACTACCATTTTCCGGGAAATTTAAGGGAAAGTAGAACATGTTCAATGACACCATGAGGAGTTTTATCAGCAAGACCCAGACTGGGAAATTCTATAGGCCAGTTTCAACAAATAAATCTCAAGGGGGTGGGGGAGACAAACCTATAGCATAAAAGATTTAAAAAATCAATGTCAATGTATATACTTTATTTTGCTTATGAATCAAGCAAATAAAACAGATGGGGACATTTGAAAACTGGCTGAATATTTAATGATATTAGGGAATTATTCATTTTAGAGGTTTAAGAATGATATTGTAGTTATTTTTTAAAATTTTATCTATAAGAGATAGGAGTTGAAATACTTATGTATAAAATGATAGGATATTTGTGACTTGTTGCATAATAATCCTGGTTAAAAATAAGAGGGTATGGAGGAGTATAGATGAAGCAAGACTGGCCCTGAATCTGTTGACAATTGTGTAAGTCAGATAAAGTGTACATGGGGCTTCATAAGCTTTCCCCATTATTTTGGTATATGTTTGAAACTCTTGTAATAATGTATATTTTTTAAGTTGTATATATTGCCTTCAGGATATAATTTAAGGTGAGAAGTACACTTTGCTCAGCTTCTTATAAGCACCAGGTAAATTTGAATATGGATGTTATTAGAGAATATTTGATACAATACCACTTAACACTGTATTAATCCACTGTGCATAGCAACCATTTCACCAGATTTTAAGTACCTAATGTGGTGCCTAGAAATAGGACTGAGCATATTAGGGCCTAAGAGGTGAGTATGCTACAGTGCTCATCATACAGAAGGAAAAGAAACAGTTAAAATGAAGGAAGCTGGCAAAAAAGTCTTCTGTTTTTCTGGCAGTTGTCTTTCTTTTGGTCATTGTCACATGTAACAGTAGAGTCACCCCTCCAGGTATTGGTCACAGGACAACTTCTGTTAGCATGCTGTTTAACCGTCTTTCCCTTTCTGCTTTACTCATTCTGCACCGTGTTAAATTTCAAGGAGGAAAGAAGATGAATCTTCTGTCTTTATTAGAAACTGATCAGCAAACATCGAGAACTTACAGGTGACCAAATGAGCGTTCCACAACCATTGTGTTTCACCTGAAGGACTGGGGGCTGGCAAAGCAAGTGTTTACAAAAGGGAAGAGCAAGTGACTGACCTGATGAGGACTTCCATGGGGTCTATATGTGATTCACTGGGCACAGGTGTTATTTAGGCAAATGCTGGTATTGAGTGGTCCAGTCCAATGATTATAAAGTAGCATTAGGCCACAGACAAGAATTGAGAGACTAGCAGAGTTACGTTGTGATTCCAGAAGGTCTTGGCCAATCATGGTTTTATTTTACCATACTTAAGATCCAATAAGTATGGGGATCAAGAAGACAGCTGGGAAGTATTTACTTGAGAATCCTAGCCAGATGAGCTTTGGAATTTAGGACAAGGCCGTCATTCTTTGAAGGAGTCTGAGGTGTTAGGAAAGGCAAGATTACAGAAGGGGCCAACAGAAGCTTGGTCCTTTGGATTGGGCCAATATGGAGTTTAGGAGATGGGGCGCATTGAGGCTCTCTGGATGACTGTGACTGGTCTGGGATATACCTGTCGAATTGGAAGCACTACTTAATTCTCTTCCTTAGTGGGGAATGTATCTGAATGTATTAATGTTTCCTTTCCCTGTTATGACCAGCATAGTAATTGGAACAGTCCTGGCAGCACTGCTAACAGTTGATTAGTAAATATATGGGCAGAGAGGAGAGTAAGCCAAAGCAGGGACTATGACAGGGATCCAGGAAGGTTTGCAGATGAGGTAGTATTTGAGTTGGTCCTTGTAGAACAAACGGGCCTTAAAAAAGAAAGTGTTGAGCCGGGCGTGGTGGCGCACGCTTGTAATCCCAGTACTTTGGGAGGCGGAGACCGGAGGATCGGGGTTTGCGGCCAGCCTCAGTGCGCATGCGTGTGTGCGCGATCTCTGTCTCTCTGTCTCTCTGTCTCCCTGTCTCTCTGTCTCTCTCTCTCTCTCCCTCCCTCCTAGTGAGGCCCTCCGCAACTTCATGAGACCCGGTTTCAAAAATAAAGCATAAAAAAAATAGGGCCGGGGGTGTAGCGCGGAGGTAGAACACCCCTGCATTCAATCCCCGGTACTGCACAAAAAAAAAAGAAAGTGGTGGTGGGGGGATGGTTTGAGAAAGAACGATCCACATAATGTCAACAGTGTGGACAAAGTCTTGGAAAGAGAATGTCTTGAGACACACTTTGACAACAACAGGTAGTTCTGGCTGCATTGAGGGCGTAGTGGATGTGAGATAAGATAGGTTATCAAAAGGATCTTGAATACATACGTGCAGTTTACCACAAGATATATCCCTACATGATTATTTAATAGAAAGTAATTTTTGTGTACTTTCCTCAACACAATTAGTAGCATTCACTGAATGGAATAGGCTTTAAGAGTACTCTGGTATCAAGAACTAACCATAGGCAATATAAACAGCCTCCTTTGCCTGCTCACATATGAACATCCAATGCTGAGGATTTCTAGTCCTTATGACCATCTAAGCAGATGGAATAAGGCGTCTTGTCACTACCAGGTATGTAACATTATACAAGAAATCCTTTAAATGTAAGTTGAGTTTGAATGCAGGAGAAGGGAGTCATCAAGTAACAGCAACACCCAGAGCGGTGAATGGGAGTTGAAGCCACATGCACCACCAGGCAGCACTCCTGGCTTGAGTTGCTGAGGTGGGGAACAGAGGTTGAATTAGGGGGTGGAAGAGTAGAGAGGAAGGAAGGGAAATCAGGAATTAGGTTCAGCTTTGGATATGGTAAAATTTGACTTCATAATTTTAAGATAACAAATTTCAACCCCAAAGCCTCATGAGGATGAGAAAGTCATAAATTAGACTCAAATAATAAAAATGCTTCATAATGTTCAAGGGAAATTGTCCAATAGATGGTTGGTTATAGGAGTTGAAGTTCAGGAGTGAAGTCTGGCTTGGAGGTAGAAATTTGAGCGTCATTAGCATATGGATGCAATTTTGCTTATTATTTTGGTGCTGGAGGTTGAACCCAGGGGCACTCTACCTCTGAACTACACCTCTAGCCCTTTCCTTTTTTTGAAACAGGGTCTAAGTTGCTGAGGGTTGTGCAGAGTTGCTGAAACTGGCCTCTAACCTGTAATCCCTCTCTCAGCTTCTCAGGTACCAGGATTACAGGCATGTGCCCCCACACCCAGCCTGGATGCAATTTAATGCCAAATGATAACAGACATGTTTATTTGTTTGACTTTGGCTCTGTGTGGAATAAGAATGCCCACTCCCTTGGAAATTTCCTCTCATGGGCTCATCCTCATGAGGCTTTGGGGTTGAAATTTGTTGTGCTTGCATTTTGTGAGAACACACAGGTAGAGGTAACATGGTCCTAGACTGATAATATCTCTGGGTTACCTGGCAGAAACCATTATTCTGAAAAGACGTAGCCTCTAATCCAAGCCACACAGGGTGTCCAGGTAAAGTACCACTTACCAAGAGCTCACAATCCCAAATTTAATAATGTACACAGAAGAGCAGTCTTTTAGGAGTGAAGTCATAGTAGTCCCTGTAAGCAGCAGGACTCGACCTCCAAGAACTTCCATTAATTAGAACTACTAGATACATAAAGATGTAAGTTTGAAATGATTAAACATGTAATTGAAGGAATTGAAAATGAGAGCATACAGGCAATATTGAGAGAGTTCAGGTACATTTGAAAAGGACAAATGGAACTTCCAGTAATGAAAAATATGTCTGTAAAAGTAAAAAACAAAACGCTCAAGGTTGGGTAAAGGTGCAGTAGACATGACTGAACAAAACATTTGTGAACCGAAGAACGATCTGAAGAAATTAGCCTGCATGTAGCACACAGGTAAAGCATGCGAAAAGGAGTGAGAAGTTAGACAGGAAGGGTAAAATAAGAACCATCCAATAATCCAAAAGGAGGAGAAGAAAGAGGAAATGAAGGAAAGACAATTTTCAAAGAAAAAATGGCAGCGTTTCCTAGAATTTAAAGTCTTACAAATGAAAGAGCCATTGCTTCATTAGGAAGTGCCTTCTTTTAAAGGGGCTGGGGTTGAACCCAGGGGCATTCTACCACTGAGCTACACCCCAATCCCTTTTTATTTTTTATTTTGAGACAAGCTCTCACTAAGTTGCACAGGCCGTCCTGGAACTTGCAATCCTCCTTTCTTAGCCTACAAAGTACTGGGATTACAGGCATATGCCACTGTGCCCAGCTAGGAAAGTTACCTTTATGAATAATGAAATCAACTTTAGTCCATTTTTAGATTTCTTTTCCTTAATGAATTATAGTTTTGGCTGTTCCCATATTCAGTATGTCAGGGTCTGAATAATGATCTAGACACAGAACAGTCTTACAGAGATTTTTTTAAAGATTAAATTCTTTACATTTTGAGAATTTATAGGCCATTAGATAGGAGTATTCTTTGGCTCACATTTATCTCTCAGGCTCCGAGCGCACTGGCAGTCTGATAAGTTATTCATTCCCCTTAGAATATGGACAGTATGATCAAGAGCCAGGAAGCACATGGTCTCATCATTCTGCTCTTTTTTCCCCTTTTGATGACAATGGACTATTGTCACATAGGGCAGACCGGGATATATTTTAAACCCCTAGAACATGTTTCCCTGAAGGTTGCTCTTAGAATTCTATGTTCTGCCAGTTGAAGGGAAAATTTTATTTACCAACATAGTAAATAATTGAGAGCAATCACAACCTTTGATTCTTGGTAATCCACTGACTGGTTTAATTATGTTATTTTGAGCATAATTTACTTCTTTTCCATGACATTTATGTGTTGTATACATGAGGATGACTGGTTATATCTAAGTATGCCTGGTGTTTGGTACATTTATGATAATTTGGTTCATTCATTTTGCAGTGAAAACAAATTTATATTCTGATATATAATGTTTTGTATGTATTTTTCTCTTATTAGCTATTTTTTATCTTGAGATCTTTATTAATATATGGTCACATTATTTAAAATAATGTCTTGACGGTTTAAAACATTAAGAAGATGGAAAGTTTTTCATGAACAATAGTATTGTGTCTAGTTATGAATACAGTTTATTTTTAAGCACAGGCTAACTTATGATCTGATAACCTTCTGTAGATAGCGATTCAGTCCTGTAAACCTTTAAGGTTTCTTGAAAATCTGACACTGTAATTCCCAGCTGCTTTTACTAATGTTGTGTACATGTTTTGAGCTATGGAGGTAAGGGTACAATAAAAAAAAAAACTCTGGTCTAGGAATCATGTTGTCCTTGGGGGTTTCTGTTTTGCCATGAAACTACCAGGGAGTTGGTTAAGCCACATGAAATCTAAGGATATTCTGCCTTTAGAATTCTATCATTACTCATTTTCATTTTCAGAAACATGCAATAACATAGCATAAATATTTACAGAAACAATGCAATTATATAGCATATAAATTATTTCCATCTTTTTGTACTAATGAATCTTAGAACAGTAGTTTAATAATAAATATTAGTATACTTATTCAGTCTGATGATTAAATAAAAATATACATGATAAAATAAGTAGCTAGGCATGGTGGTACACGCCAGTAATCCCAGTTCCTCAGAAGTCTGAGGCAGGTGGATCATAAAAAGTTCTATCCCAGCCTAGGCAATTTAACAGCGCCCTCCCTGTCTCAAAAAATAAAAAGGGCTGGCTGGGGATATAGCTCAACGATGGAGCACTTGTTAGTATGCACAAGTCCCTGGATCAATCCTCAGTACTACCCCCCCAAAATAGTAGAGAAGACACTTTGAAAGTGTAGCTAACACACAATTTCAAAGTCTCTTGAAAAATGAATTAAGCTGTAATTATATATCTTTATTACAGGAATTTTTTTAATTTGGGAGGTATGCTTCAGATATTTCTGTTTAATTGAAGTGGCCATAGTTTATTTTTCATCAGTTGAAAAGTCAAATCTATTAAACAAAATAACAAAAAGAAAATATTCTTGTTTCACTTTTGTGAGAGAATATTTGCTCATATGAAAAATATTATTTTCTCTCTCTAGAGAAATATTTAAGATTTTCTGCTCTGCCACAAAGCACTGTGGAACCCAACCTGGCTGAACTAATTGTGTAAAGTACTTAGGCACACGGTGTCTGGAACACACTTAGGTGCTCCACGAGTGGTGCTCCCTGCTGCTCTTGGTGGGTTCCTAGATACTGTCATTCTTTTGTGAGCATGTGACTGGGAATTTTGAGTATTTCACAGTTTTTTTGTTAAGTCTTAGACTGTCTCAAACTAATGTAATGTTATTGTATAAAATGGAGAAGTGAAATGGTTCTGAACGAAGCATTATCCTGTATCACCAGCCATTGGAGAGTTATCCAGACTCTGGGTTATACTATAGAAGGGACTTTGGTTTTATTTCTGGGAATAAGTGTATTAAAACATTTCTGTCACCCCAGAATGATCTCTGCTGCCTGATTGCAGTTGCTACTTCTCCCAGCCCTAGCTCTAGACAGCACTGATTTGCTTTCTCTCTCTAAAATTGTTTCTTTTCTGGACATTTCATACAAATAGAATAATATAATAATGTGGGCTTTCGTAATTGGCCTTTTTCCCTTGAGCATGGTTGATGTTCATCCATTTCATAGCTTGTATCAGCAGCTCATTCCTTTTTTGCTAAATTTCATTCATTATTGTGCTTTTTTTATAGTTATTGCTAATATTTATATTAGATTAGAATTGTAAAATTGGTGAATGGAATTATAGATTACAGTATTAATCAATAGGACTTTCTGTGGTGATGGAAATGTTCTGTACTAAACTGTCCAGTTTAGTAGCCATTAGACAGGTAAAATAAGAGGCCAGAGGGATATATGGGAGCTTCACCTGGCCTGATAGGCTTCTTCTCAAATTGCCCCTCATGCCTTCAGCCCTCAGGGCAGGATTTGGACTGGCCTAGCAGCTTGGTTGGGTCAAGTCTTGGGGCCATGCACATATCCTCCTCTTTATTGTAATAAATTGACAAGGATTGGCAGAGACTGACGAGGGGTCCCTCCTCTCTGTGCAGTGTACTAATTGGATGGGATTGGCATTGCTAGCTTGAACTCGTCTTCAGTCTGATTAAAAATTTCTTGAAGCAGGTCTTACTATTTTCAGCTGTAGTGTCTTGTCCAGTGTCTTTCACATGGGGGCAGCTAGTAAATGTTTATTGAGTAAACAACTAAATTATTTGTCTCAAATCATGGTTGTCATGGTTCAACAGCACTAAGATTTTTTTTCTCTTTCATATTCATGTAAGTCTGATTTACTTGGTCTTACAGACAACTAGCTCTCTACCACTACACACAGCTTTGAAGTAAAGATTTATTTTGAATTTTTGGCAGAACCAAATTATTTTGTGAAAGCCCCACAGGATGTATTTAGTTAATAAAATAAACATCAGCGTCAACTGTTTGACCAAGACTATATATACTTTGTGCCTAGAATTTACAAAGAGAGAGGGAAGCCTCTGTACACTCTCGTCCTCAGCTCTGGCAGCTGCCCACCCGGACAGAGGAACAGGACATGCTGCTGGCGTCGGTGCTGGGGAGCGGCCCCCGGGCGGGCCTCTGCTCCGGCCCCTCCTGGGGCCCGCACTCTTGCTCCGGGCCCGCTCCACCTCCGCCCCTGACGTGGACCACGAGGAGATGGCGCAGGAACACGCCAGGGCTGCCATCAACGTGACAGCTGAGAAGCCATCTGTCCCTCACGCCGTCCATGAGCCTCTATCCAGCTGCTCAGGCTTTTCCATTAGGCTATAAGCTCTTCGTGGACAGAACCATATCTTCTTGATTTTGTACCCAGTACATACTACAATGCTTTATACATTAATGTTTGTTAAACTGTTTGAAATGACAGACCATGAAATATAGGGAGCTAGAACGCGTCTTGATTCTTAATGGTTGTTGGTAGTAGTATACCTAACATTTCGTTTTCATTTTTACCTAAAGCTGTAAAGTGTTATCCAAAGGTATATGTGAAGTATTAACCTAACACTTCCAGGTCCATATTTTTTGTGTAGCTACACTTTCAAACTCTTCCTGAGAGTTAGAGAGATTGAGATTAAGTAACTTGGTCAAGACCACTAGTAAGTATCAAAGTTTGGAATGAAACTCATGTCTGAGTTGGGAAGAGATTCCTTGTAGCTTCTGTGCCAAGCAGCCTTTCTCAATTAGAGTGCTAACTCATTGATCAAAAGTGAAACTGAGCAGATTTATATCTTCATAGCTCATTATTTAGTCTCAAAATTTTCTTTTGGCATTTACATATGTTTGATTATTGGTAGATAGAACTTTAGTTTCATAATAAATTAGGGGAAATGCTTCCTAATGTGGTAAGACTATGTTTTATGTTTTGCTGTGGTTCATGGGTAAAGCTCACCACACAATAGGTTTTTCTGTGTTTTTTTCCCTCAGCAATTTCATTTAGTTGACATATGCTTGTGTTATGTGAATAGATGTAGATAAAGTTTAAAAAATTTAAAAAGGGCTATTTATCTTTTTAAATGTTAGAAGCATGCTACAAATCAAATGTGAGAACCAGAAGAAATATAAAGGACAGTTTTATGTATATCTTATGAGGAAATAAGGATTCATGAATTAATTAAAATTTTTTTCTAAAGCATTTTAATGTAAAATTTATTGTGTGTCTGGCTCTAGCCTAAGACCTGAGAAAAGCAGATGGGATATAAAATACCTAAGTATGCCCCATTCCTTTTGTGAAGAGACTCAACAGTCTAGTAAGGAGAGGAAAACACATTTTTAAAAGAGTAATTATTAGTAGTAGCAACATAGCCAGGCATGGTGGCGCATGCCTGTAATCCCAGTACTTAGGAGGCTGAGGAAGGAGGATTGTAGGTACAAGGCCAGCCTCAGTGACCTTGAACCTTAGTGAGACCCTGTTTCAAAATAAAAAAAAATTAATAGGCTGAGGATGTAGCTCAGAGGTAGAATGCCCCTGAGTTCAATCCTCAGTCCCCCCATTCCCAAATTAGTAGCAACATAACATTTTAGAAGGCAATTTGTGGTTCTTTTTAAATATAACTTTGTAGGAATTCACAAATAGGAACAAAAACATATCAGAGAAAGTTATATGGCGGAAAGGGAATTTGTAGATAGCTCTTAAAGAATGGATGGAATTTGAATATGGGTGAGCATAAATGATATAATATCACTTTACTTTGTTTTCTTATGGCCAGAATTTATTTTCTAGACATCCAAGAAACGCTAGGTTGCCTAGTTTAGTGCTCTCTCTCATGGTTTCAGCTAAAACATAGGTGTGTTTTTTTTCCTATTGAAATACATTGATTTTAATTAAAATATCTGTCATATATAGAATTATGCAAGATTTTATACTCTGACACTGTGGCTGTATATGGACATGCAAAGGTCCTTTTTGGTCTGTTTCTGCGTATCTCACCTGTCTAATCTCTAATCGCTTCTCTCATGTACTATTTGCCGACTCCTCCAACGTGTCGTGTTCTCTTTGCTTCTAGGGCCCTGGGCATGCTGCCTTGTGCCTGGATCACTGCCCTTTACTTATCTCTTTCTCACCTTTTCAGGCTCAGATGAGATGCCATTTTTTTCTAGAAAGCCTTTCAGAGCATATTCATAGTGTTTTAGCTTTTCCTTTGTGTTCTCTTATTGTGTTGATCTTTTAATATTGCTGTTCCAACTACTTTTGGGGTATATTTAATAAGGTGTATTTGTATGTCTCACATAGGCCTGTCTCTTGTAAGTTACATTTGTCAAGATTTCATTTCTGTACTCATTTTGATAATCACTGCTTTTAATAGGTGCTTTTAATCCATTTATGTTTTTTGTGATTGCTCATGCATTTGGACTTATTTTTGTTTTTATTCTGTGTTCTTTCTTCATGTGCCTGCTTTCTACTAGATGATCATTTTGTTATTTTCTATTTTGCCTCTGATTTTTTGAGTGCTTAGATTATATTTCTATTTCTAAATTCTTAAATTTTGCCAATAAAGTCTAGTGTTATTCAGTATGTTTTCCTTCTAATTATATCAAAATTGTTAGTATGGGTAACTATCACCTAAACATTCCCTTATCTATCTTACTGTTTTTTAGTGTTTGAGTTTTCACATTTTTAAACCCTCAAACGTTATCTTTTAAATGGTTATTAGTTTTTTAGCAATTTTTGTGGTGACCTGTTTGTCGTGTCCTTGGGTCCTCTTTGTATCTATTTTTCTTCTTGATGAACTGCATCTTGTAAGAGGCCTTTTAAGTGATCGCCAATAGTGGTAATTTTTTTAGCCTTTGTATGCTTAAAGAATACTTTGATTTTGCTCTGAATTGATGGTTTGGCTGCATATGAAATTCTAGACAGTTATTTTTCCTCAGCTTTTTGAAGATATTACTTCATTGTCTTCTGACCTCTGTTGCAGCTGCTGAGAAGTGTGCTCTCAGTCTGTCATTCCATGAGGTAATCTGTTTTTTTCCTCTGATAGCTTTTACAGTTGTGTTTTTATTGTTGATAATATACAGTTTCTGTACAGTGTATCTCATGTGGATTATGTTTATACAGTCTTACTCTTTTCTATTACAAAAGTCTTTTTGTAATAGAAAAAAAGTCTTTTATATTATTAAAAGTCTTACTCTTTTCTATTACATATTTTGTCAAGGTATAACTTTCATAAAATGTAAGTTCAATTAATTTTTATATGTGTATATATCTGTATTACCACCACCTAGATCAAGACTTAAAACATTCCTAATGTGACACAGGCTCCCTTGTGTCTCCTCCTAGTCAAGTAGAACTATTACAGACTCTTTCATTATGAAGATATGTATCTCTAGTTCTGGGAAATTTTCAGCAATTACCTCTTCACGTATTGCTTCTCTACCAGTACCCCCAGTCTCATCCCTAGAAACTTAGACAGACATTGCAGTTTGAACCTATGTCACTTAGCTGCTCTTTTTTTTTTTAACTTTTTGTCTGCCTGTATTAAGTTCTAGATAGTTCTTTGGTGCTAACTTTCAGTATCACTCTTTCACTGTGTACAGTCTACAATATATCCCATTGATTTCTTTATTTCAATGGCTTAATTTTTCATTCCAACATTTCTTACTAGTTCCTTTTTCCTTTCTACTTGATATTATTTTGTTTTATTTTTGTACATTATTTTTTATTCTTATGATAGCTCTTTTACCTTCACTTTTATTTTTTTTACATCCTCAAGATACTTATTTTAAAATCTTTGGGAAATTGCGCTAAATGAGTTGCTTCTGAAATTAGTTTCTGTTCCAATTGCTGATTTTGTGGCTTGCTTTCTTGGCATTAGATTTCTTCATGTTTCCAAACTTTATTTTGCTATTTACTTTTGAGTGGAAGGCTTTTGTTTTGTTTCAGTGTCTTCCCTCCTGCTCATCTTCCATCCTCCCCTACACCCCAGAATTTGCCGTTGATACTAGCAGTATTGGCTAGTGCAATCCTGCAGCCGAAGGGTGGCTTGACTTGGTTCCTGGTATTGAAACAGTATTTTTGTCCTCTCTCTTCCTATGGCCACATGATTAAAGCCATTGTCTCAGTCAGTAGGTTTTGATTGCTCATTTTATCAGCCTGACTTAGGTGAATCTGATTCGAATCCCCTGGCTCTACCAGGCTACTTGTCTTCATTCCCTTCACTTCCTAGAGGAAACCTTTGTACCACAAACCTGCTTCTACATTCAGAAAGCGACATGTGTATAATGTAAGGTCCCGCTCAAAGTTTTGAGTTTTCCTATCTTTTCTGTTGCATAAAACTAGTCTTTAATTTGACTTCAGCTGTGTGTTTAATTTTCTCTTTTTGTGCCCTGTATGCTTTATTCATTTATGCTGTGCGCAGCTGACAGGGTTTCTAAACTTGCCCAAGATGTAAACCAAAATGTGTTACTAATTGTAAAACTTATCTTCATGGAATTATGTATTAAAAAGGAGGGGGCAGAGCTGGGAGTTTAGCTCAGTGATAGAGCCTTTCTTTGCCTAGAGTGCAGGAGGCCTTCCTTGGGTTCAGGCCTTAGCACTGTAAAAAAAGGAAATGGAGATATGGGGTCTGAAATTGAGTTGTTCTGAAGAGGATACACATTTGTTGCTATCGCTTCTAAAGCATAATTTCATTTTTAATATTTGTCCAGTAATCTTTGTAGTAGCTTTTGATTATAACAAATACAATTTATATCCATGATAGAGCTTTTGAAAAATACAACAAAGTGTACACATATCTACACATAGAAACACTCACATGCAGTGAGAACTGCTTGCAATTCCACAACCCAGAAATAACTAGTCTATTTTGTTGCTTATTCATATTATATACACACATACTAATATTCATATTAAACAAACCAACAATCCAGTCTTGTTTTGTAGGTGAAGCCGTGAGTGCCGGAGATGCGTTATGTGAGATTGAGACTGACAAGGCTGTGGTAACCTTAGATGCAAGTGATGACGGCATCCTGGCCAAGATAGTGGTAAGTTTTCATTTTGATGATCTTCAGTAGGGCAAAGAGTTCTCCAGTGTAAAGTTCCTTGAAATGAAGTTACCTTTTATTTTTACCTCTTTATCACGTACTATCTACTATATAATACATTTTTAATTCAAATGTTTTAAAATGTTTTACTGCTAAGGTCTGTATTTTCTAAATTTTCTATAATGCATCTGTTATTTTTAAAATGGAAATTTAGAGCTCATGTGAAAAGTAAGTAAAATAAGATGTGTAAAGTTGCAAATGGTAAAAGCATGACTATTTAGGGTTATGGTGCTATATTCACTGAAGGAGCCAACCAACATGTTGTTTCTTCGTTTCTATAACATTTGCCATGTCGTGTGGTATAGCAGCTAAGACTGAAAGTGGAAACGATTATAGTACATCATGGGGTAGTAAGGAAGATTAAGTAGAGAACACATAAATGCTCATCCCAAAACCTGTTAACCACTAAGTGCTCAATAAACGTTGCTGTTCCCATCTTTCCAGTTGTGTACTCAGTTCTTGGTGACAGCCCCCAGGTCAGGCTGTTTGTCTAATTATTTGTATTGGTTGTTTGTGACCAGACAACAATATCCATTTATGCCTCTACAGTTTCATTTGTACAGGTGAGCTGCACCTCTGTTGCTAGTAACTACCTCACTGATGTGTTTTTAGTTCTGATCCACCAGCTTACCTCTGCATTGAACATGAGTATAATACCTTCGTCTATTCTGTCCAAAGACCAGACTTTGGAATGTCATACTCTGACTAGATGTAGAACTTTTAACATTTTTGTATTTCTTACTAGAAAATGCTCTTGTATATTTTTTTCTAGTCACTTTTATTTTTAACATTTTAGTTTATTAAATGTCCTTTACTTGCCATCTATATTAACAGGCAGATTGAAACACACTGTTGAAAATACAGTTAACTTCCTTGGGGGAAATATGAATTGAAGATTAAAATTTTTACCTTTATATCTGGGAAAATAAAAATATTCATATCAAAAAAGTTTGACTA
Source organism: Glis glis (assembly GCA_004027185.1). Taxonomy (NCBI): domain Eukaryota; kingdom Metazoa; phylum Chordata; class Mammalia; order Rodentia; family Gliridae; genus Glis; species Glis glis. The sequence continues at coordinate 137,792 of PVJS01000022.1, forward strand.
ATTTATGATTGTTGGGGGGGTATTGGGGATTGAACCCAGGAGCATTCTACCTCCAAGCTACATCCCCAGCCCTATTTTATTTTTATTTTGAAACAGTGTCTTGTAAACCTGTGATCCTCCTGTCTCAGCCTTCTAAGTACTGGGATTACAGGTGTATGCCACCATGCCTGGCTAATTTATGTATTATTTTTAAAAAGAAAAAGATTGCTTGAATTACCATATATAATATACCCAACGTACATTTTATTGTGTGGCCCCAGTTTTGGACTGTTTGGCTGTGGAATTCTTTTAGAATTGTGGCATTTTCTGCTTAGCTGCTTACTAATACATGGGTCAGAAGTAACTATTCATATGGTCTCTAATGCACTGGAAGGGGATAGGTATTTCCTGGCCAAAAACAAACAAAAAGAGATTGTATGTATATTTTAGGGCTTTGTGTCTTTATTATTATTCCACATACCTTTTGGATAATGGGAATAGTGTTTTCCTGTCACAATGTATGCAATTTTATAAGGGAGAAAATTAATTTTTTTCTCAATTTTTTCCCTTATAAAATGCATACATTGTTAATTTACTTCCAGAATCAAGGAGTTGGGTAATTGAACTAAAAGGCAAGGGAAGAAAATAAAACTAAATATGGAAAACAAACACTAAAACTATAAGCACTAAAACTCTAGTGTTTAGTTGGAGCCAGCCAGCATTTTTTAAAGGATTAGAAGTTATAATTTATTTTACTCTTCCTAGGAGTTTATTTCCATAGACTTTAAGAGGTTTTTGTATTCTTTTATTCCAATTTTGTTTTCTTCATAAGCAATCCTAAAGTTTTTGCATCTGAGTTTCACTTTAAATATAAAATAATATTTATTGTGTTTTAATTAGAACTAGGACAAAGCTTACATGTACCTGCTATGTTAATACAAAGTAATTGCTATCAGTGTAAATAATTGTATGATTTATATCCAATTTATTTCAGTTAATGGAAGAGTTTTTAAGTTCCCTTTTAATCACTAGTAAATTGTTGTGCAGAAAACCTTAAGTTATTATACACATAGAAATCTGTTCATCAGCTTAGTCTGAAGTAGAACTCAGCAAATTGGGCTGCAGGTGTTTTAAGTAATAAACTAATAGAGCCTTAGGTTGACATATTTGGAGGGCTTATTAGAGGTTGTCTGATCCAGCTCCCAGAATATTTAGGATTGCTATAAATTTGCCATATAAAACAATATTTCAGAGGGTGAAAAGGATATAAGATATTAAAATTATCTAAACATAATTTGAGGTTTCATTTTATTGACTGACAATATATAAATTGATAATTTTTATATTAGTAGATCATCATTCAAAATATTTTTCAAAAATAGAATTCTTTCTGAAACAACATCCATGAATATGAAAGCAATTTTAAAAATACTTTAGGTCATCTGAATACTGAAAGCAATAGAATAATTATTCTTGATGTTACTCACATTCTTCAGTTAGTTTCCTAGCTATATCTCCTTCTAATATTTTGTCACTGGTATTTTTGTAAAGAAAGTATCTTTTCAATATAACTTTATATTAGATTACCCTTCCCACCCTTATTTTTCATTTAATTGCTCACAATTGCCTTTAAAGATGCATTTTATGGTTTGAATGTTTGATTCCTCTCTGTAGAACATGATATTTTTAATTGAGAAGGTACCGTCAAAGCTCAAATCTTCTAAGTGAATTTTATTATCAGTTCTAATTCTTTCATATTGAAGTGGGTAAATGACACATTATGAGGAAATATAGTTTATGTCCCCCATAAATTACAAGCTCAATCAGTTACAGCTGCTTCATATCTTCCCTTTCAAACTCATTTAATAAATACTGTCAGCCTCTTGAGATGCTAGATTACAGTTTTGATCAGGTGGTTGTAATGTACAGATTTGGTGCTGATCATACTGGATCCTGTTTCCAGTCTTGGCATTTCAATCCTGGTCTGCCACTATGAGCCTTATGGTCCTGAACAAGTTATATAACCTTTTGGTGCCTCAGTTTCTTCATCTATAAATGGGAATAATAATAGCACTTCATCAGGTTGTGAAGAGAATTAAATGAGTTATTAATTCTCTTAAACCCTGCCAGCACTTGTACACAGAGAGCCATTAGTCAAGGACTTGGTGGTGGTTCTTGCTCACTGCATTTGAGCTGTCATTAATTTGCTTTCATCTTCATTGCTTCTTATGTATCTTCCTTTTAAACCAAAGTTCGTTGTGCATATAAATTAAACAGGTTTTATTGAGGAATAATCGCAATTTAAAACTGTAGAATGGTTTGAGCTGTGATAGAAAACCATTGTGCTGAAACAAATCAGTCTGGTGACTTAGCCTATTCAGCACTTAGTAACTCTCAAATTGTCCAATTTTAAAGAATAAAAGTACTTAATTGCTTAATGTACTGGTTATTTTGTAATGCCAGAATTAAAAAAAAAAACACACTTTTGCCAGTACCTTTAATGAAGTGAACTCCTTCAAATAATTTCTGTTGGGAAATGCTGTAGATATTTTATGCCTTGACTTCAGTGTCCTGTATCTTTGGGTACACTGATAAGCTTGGATGGGCTGTATTTAATACATTTGTGGATATTCAACATCAGCCTATAAGAACATCTGTTATTCAGAGGCTCATACTAGGAACCCAGGTGGAGGAATGGAATTCAGGTCTCTATGAGTATTAAGAGTTTGTCATAGGCCTTACCACCTACTATATGTCACTGTTTGCCCGCTAGTGCTGCCAGCCACATGCTGGCCCATTAGGCATCAACTTCCAACACTTACCAAGGGGTCACTCTGCATTTTGATCTTGATCCTTGTTGAATGTATTTCTTGTTTTAAAAATGAATAACTTGAAGGAAAACACCAGCATGGCAATAGTAAGAATGTCTTTATGCTAAATGACGAGCACTATTCTAAGTGCCTTACATATAATTGATTTATTTCTCATAAGGACTCTGAAATAGCTGCTATTATTATTCCATTTTACAGGTCAAGAATGGGCATAGTGAAATAAAGAAATTTTACTAAGATCATACAACTAGTAATTAGTAGAGCCAGCATTGAAACCCAGGAACTCTGTACACAACCGGGAGAGAAGGCTAGTACTCTGACAGATTTACATTCAGTATTTCAACATTGATGAGCTGTAAGTTTGCAGGGCTATTGTTAAAAACCTTCATTTAAGAAATCAATGGCACACGAGTAATAAAGAGCTCTGATCCAGCAAGCCACATGCAGGGGGACACCCTGCACATCTAAGGTGTCTGCCCTCGAGTTCCAGGTGCTTTGGTAGAGCAGAGTGCACCACAGTGCTAACTCAGGAGAGGAAACAGTACCCAAGGCCTGTTTGTTTTCTAAATGCAATTTTGCAACGAGTGTTATTTACTCCTCTGTTAGTAAGTCTACAGCAGTTTGAATATTTGTTGGTTACAACACAAGAAAATCTCTGCAGGAAACTAGCATACCTCTAAAAGATCTCTTACTTCATTAAAGGAATAGATGTGGTCAAATTATCTAAAATTCATATAGTGATTTTAATGACTCTAAATGGAATTATAATCACCATGATTTTTTTTAACTTCTGTTATATATTCAAGTTATGTTGTAGTATATCATTTGTCCTTGCCAATTGTATGTCTGTTTCTTGCCTCATGGTGTCATTTTTTAGAATGGGAAAAATATAAGTACTTAAATTTTATTTGATATTTAGATATAGTAAAACAATGATAATAAAAGCTGTGATTGCCTCTGTGGAAATGTCAGTGTCATGATGGTAGAGTATATGTGGAATCATTTATATGATTTATATTAAATGAAACAGAAGGTGAGATGTCAGTTTCAGACTTAGTATAGTGTCTGAGTCATATTTCAGAAATTTGTTGATATTTTTAAAAAAAAACTTTCTCCGTTTTTAAAAGAATGTTTTTCATTTGAATCACTTGTACTGTTGATCTCTGTCAGCGTCAATTTTGAAAAGTAATTGTCAAGTGAACTTCATATCACTTAATGCTTCTTTTTTCTATGACTTTTTTGCAGAAAAATTAGTCATTTTGTTTTGCGATTTTTAGGTAGTAATTCCTAAGCAGGTAATTAAACACTTTTAGATGGAGAAGAAATGTTAACCTAATATTTTTTTTTTCTTTTTTGATGCTGAGAATTGAGCCCAGGGGCATTCTACCTCTGAGCTACACCCTCAGCCAACCCTATTTTAGTTTTTATTTAGAAACAGGGTGTCACTAGGTTGCTAGGAGCCTCACTAAGTTGCTGAGGCTGGCTTTGAACCTGCAATCCTCCTGTCTCAGCCTCCCAACTAATAATAATCTTAACTCGTCTTTTTAACATACTAAAGAAAAACAAAGTGTCCACAAAAGTAAAACTTTTGCTATTAACGTTTTCTTGGATTGTTTAGTATTTTTACAAATTTTGTATATACATATTGCTTACTTCAAGTATTCTTCCATTTTTCTCCATTGGTAGTTAGTAAACTTGGCTTCTTAGCCCTCTAAATTTATGCCTTATTATTTTAGAATAGTGCACATACTAATAAGCATAATAATGAGTCTTACTCCATTCTAGGCATTATGTTTTTCTTTATAATTACTGTATTAGTGAATGTCCTGTAGTCTGTTATTCTATTATTCAAATATATCTTTAATGAGCCTTATTTAGAATAATTGAAAGGGAATAATAGAAAATTTTAAAGGAATAACAGTTTCTTCCAGTTATTGAACCTATAAAATATTGCTATCTAAAGATTTTCTAGGAACTTTTTACATAAGTAAATCAGAATGGACCTTTTCTTTATAAATTATTACTATTAAAATACTTAAAATGTTTTTATCTTAATTGGCAGATATTATTTAAAAATGTTCGATTAGATAAGACACCACTGTATTTCTGATGTACTTATAAAAAACAGTTATATAAGACTTATTTTTATTCCTCAGGTTTTATAAGTAGATATTCAGAGAAAGAATTAAATAATAGTGAAAAGGTAAATTATACTTAACATTAGCCAGACTAGTTAACTAGTTCTTTCAGTCAGCATTCTCACACTGTGACCTAAACACCTGACACACTTCACTTAGAGGAGGAAGTGTTTTATTTGCTTACAGATCTGGAGATGTTCCAAGGTGTGCATGCTTGTAATCACAGTGCTTGGCTGAGACAGAAAGATCGCAGGTTCAAGGTCAGCCTCAGCAACTTAGGGAGCTGTGTTTCAAAATAAAAAATAGAAAGGGCTGGGGGTGTGGCCTGGAGATAGAATGCCCTTTTGGCCAAACTCCAGTACCAAAAAAAATTTATGTATTTGAAGGCTGCCAGAAAAAGTGATTCTGGATTTTTCCTTCATTTCAGGGGGTATATTAGGAGTAATTAGAAGAGGAAGAATGATGTGGGGGAAGGTAGGAAAGGAAGATATTAGGTTGAAGGTGGAAGCAAACTGTTTTGAAAGCAACTTTTAGCTCAAATGAAGAGATCATCCTAGGCAGTACATAATTATCCAACAAAGGAATCAACTACATTATGCAGTCACGAGCCTTTCCATCTCTACAATTATTTTCTTTTTAAACTATAGGTTGAAGAAGGAGCTAAAGATATACGGCTAGGTTCACTAATTGGTTTGATAGTTGAAGAAGGAGAAGATTGGAAAAGTGTTGAAATTCCCAAAGATTTAGGTCCTCCACCACCAGTTTCAAAACCATCAGTGCCTCACCCCTCGCCAGAACCACAGACTGCCATCCCTGTTAAGAAGGAGCATACACCGGGGACACTGCAGTGAGTGTGTTTATTTAAACGATGATGTGAAAAATTGTTATGTCTGCCCTTAGGGTTTTTAATCATTTTCATATTCAAAGTAGTTTGTACATGAAGGAGGGAGTTGCTGATCTTCCCTTTTTTCTCTTAGGAATTTCTAAGTCTAGGAATGATTATTTTACCATCATTGTTCATTTAGTAAACAGTTACTGAAGACCTACTATGTTCCTGGTGTTCTGAAAGCCCCGCTTGCCCAGTGGAGAACAAGACAGTCTGTGTCCACATTGAGCTTGAATTAGGTTTTAAAATTCCAGAGTGGCATTCAGTATATAAAACTTCATTATTCTGTTCCCATTCAGGGAATTTTAATTAATATAATAGGAATTTTGTTTTCATATGTATAACATATAAAATGGAATTACCATTTTAACATGTATTGCATCTCAAACTTCTGCATTTGAGGTCTGACACAGATGAGATCTCAATTTTGTCTAATTCTGTAACAACATGGCTACTTAGTAAACATCATTTTACTTTAGCTTTAATTGATGAAGTCTACAAATTCCAACAAGTTTCATTTATTTTAAAATTCTATTTAATTATACAAAATTTTCTTAATAAGCTCTTCATACAGTCATATTTTGAACTTGAACAAAAATATAGGTCCTTATATTTATAAATATTTTTTCTTTAGTTTATCATTGTCAGTCCTTATCAGAAAAATTTTGAAGTACTAATATTTTGTCTTTTGTTTTGCTTTGCTTTTTTATTTTTAATTGACATATGATGTTTGCGCATATTTATGAAGTATAGTATAATCCCATAGGTGTATATAGTGTATATTAATAAATCAGTGTAATTAGTACCAATTTTTAAATTCTCTTTGTCACATAAAGTGACTTTGACTCCCTTTATTTTTTCTTCTTTCATTTACCATGAAAATCAGAAGAGAGTCGTACAGACCCCTTGCAAAGATAACAGTATATGCTCTAATTCTAAGATCAGTCCTCATTAGAGTCCAAATGAGTCTGAGTTCTCACTATGTAGGTTAAAAACCAACTGACCTGTGAACCTGTACAATGTTGACCCACTCAGGGATTTTTCTTAATTGATCATTACTAGTTAATATTATATAAAAGTAAAAAATTTAATGTTTTTTTCCTCTCATTTTTTTGGAGTATATATAAAGTAAAAGTACTTTCATGTAAATACTAAGGACTTAAAAATATGTATTAAGGATACAGTTACCATGTACAATTAACAATGAAACAACCTAATTAAAAATGGACAAAGGACTTAAAGAGGCATTTATCCTAAGAAGATAGACAAATGGCGAGTAAGCACATGAAAAGATATTTAACATACCTAATCATTGGGGAAATGCAAATCAAAACCACCTTGAGACACCATACTCATTATGGCTATTACCCAAAAAACAAAAGCAAGCAAAGAACCAATAGCCATGCATCTGTGCATATAGTGGATGTTGGTGAGGATAATGGAGAAATTGGAACTCTTGTGCATCACTGGTGAGAATGTAAAGTGGGACAGCTGCTGTGGAAAACAGTATGGCATTTCCTCAAAAAAATGGAATTACCATATCATCTAGCAATTCCACTCTCGGGTATATGCTGAAAAGAATTAAAAGCAGATACTAAATATTTGTATATCCAAGTTCATGCCTCATTATTTATAGTAGCAAAATAGTGGAAACAACTCTATGTACATACCTTGTAATATTATTCAGACTTAAAAGGAAGAACATTCTGATACATGCTACAATATGGATGAACCTTGAAGACATCATGCTGAGAAAATTAAGCCAGTCACAAAAGAACAGATAGTGGGAGATTCTACTCACATGAAGTACCCAGAGTAGTCAAATTGGTAGAGACAAAGAATAAACAGTGGTCGCCAGGAGCTGGGAAAAGGGAGAAATAGAGAGTTGTTTAATGGACAGAGTTGCGATTTGGGAAAATGAGAAAGTTCTAGAGATTGATGGCGGTGATGATTGCACAACAGTGTGATTGTACTTAATGCCATTCAACTGTTTGCCTAAAAATGCTTAAGTATAGTTTACCACAATAAAAGGTGCAGTATAGTTAGTTCCTTATTGATATATGTAATGAGGAGTCATGTGAAATGTAATTAGTCAAGATAGAAGCTCTTTACCCTAATGAATATTTACTCTTACTAAAAGATTATTTTGAAATAGTAACTAGTTAAATTTTTACAAAAATGTTTTGACATTAAAATAAACTAGGTCAATACAGATCAATTTATTTAACTGTGACCATCTATGAGAGTCATTTTTTAGCTTTAGTATAAGATTTTCTGATTATCAGCAAAACTGTTGACATTTAGATCTACTTGAATCAATATAAGTGTTAATTACTTCCATTAATCTTCATGTTTTCTTCTTAGATTCCGTTTAAGTCCAGCTGCCCGGAATATTCTGGAAAAACATGCATTGGATGCTAGCCAGGGCACAGCTACTGGCCCTCGGGGGATATTCACTAAAGAGTAAGTGTATGATTTTGTAATCAATTCCATTATTTATCTTTTTTCTGAAAGAATTTTAAAAGAACCTATTCAGTATTAGGATTTAAAAGGAGGTACACTGTTCCTTTGTGCTTTTAATTGCTTTTTTCACTCTAAATTGTATTCTACGCAAGGGTTGTTTTCTGAATAATTGCAGCATTATTGAAGAACAGTTCTAATTTAGTAACTAAGCCAGATCCTTAGAAATGGTGATAAATGCAGAAAATTAGAGTGCAGAACAGTGAAACTTTATATTATGTTAAGTCTGTATTAAATCATCACTCAATCATTTAAATCATGGAAATATGTTTTAGAAATATTTTAATTCTTATTTGTTTGAATTTTATTCACTTGTTACAAAGCAATTTGGGTATGCAGTTGGTTCTTTTTGGATTTATTTTTCTATTCTATTGCTCTGTTTTTCCATGTGTTACTGCCATACTTGTAATTATAAGTATTTGATAGTATGCTTTAAAATCTGATAGAGATACCAAATTGCTTTCCCTTGTACTTCTTTCTCAATTAACTAGTTTTATTGGTATACTCTTATTTTATTCTTTCAAATGAATTTAAAGCAATTCTAGCTCCACATGTGGGGAGGGACAATGGTTTTTTTAATGGGATTGTATTAAATTTACTTATTAAGAACTGACATCTTTATGATAATCAGTCTTCTATTCAAGAAACTGGTATGTCTTTCCATTTGTTTAAATTTTTGAGTCTTTCAAGAGTGTATCAAAACAGATGGCCGCTCTCTGTTGGGACTAAGTCTAATAGAGAAGACAAAGAATAATCAAATAGATTTGAACTAATGTAAAACCATCATAGTTATAACATGCAACATTTCTGTTGGCAGTCACATTAAATATTTCAAATTGAGTTAATGTTTTAAAGTAATGTGCTTATTCCATGTTTATTAATATTGATAAGAAATAATAATATTGGCCAGAATTTTTATAAATAGGGGTAGAGCAAAATCGGCTGTCCTGAGCACTGACTGAATGGCAACATCCTACACTGTGGGATTTTTGGTTGAAAAACTTGAAGTTTTTACTTAGCTATAAAAACTAAAATTAAGAATCCTAAAGCTGGACGTGGTGGTACAAACCTGTAAATCCTAGTACTTGGGAGAGTGAAATAGAAGGATGGTATTTTTGAGGCTAGCCTTACCAACTTAGTGAGACCCTGTTTCAAAATAAAAAGGTGCTAGGGGAGTAGCTCAGAAGTAGAGTGCCCCTGGGTTCAATCTTCAGTACCAAAATAAAATAAAGTAAGAATCCCAGTAACCATTTAAGCCTGGTTTTCTCCTAATATTAATCTTCATTTAGTATCTTCTATTGATATCTTGATTTTGTTAATAATTTATCAGTCTGTGCCTTAGTAGAACTGTCCATAAAAATTGAATCAAACAATTATCATCATAATAAGGTAGACTTGCCTTTCCTGTAATTCTGAGGGATAGGATGAAGAGTCTATTTAACTCAATAATTTTTGAAAATTGGCTAAAATACAAAATACTCACAGCTATTCCTTAGAAGGATTGGTTTTATAAGGAAAGACCTGTGTTAAGGAGGTAAGTTGAGGTAATGCTCATAAAGTAATCCAATAAAAGTTGATGAATTAGGAAGAAATTGATGAGGGGATCCAAGATGGCGACCAAGGGAGACGCCACGCTACGATCTCTCTGAGACGCACATCTCATTGGCTGTGAAAGCAACCTCTCCACAGAAGAAAGGCAACACAAAATTGAAGTGAATAATGAAGACTTTGAAATGCGATGGAATCAAAGCCAGAAGACAAAACAGAGGAAAGTAAAAAACTCCAAGCACCTTACCTAAGGGACGGCGGCGGCGCCATCTTGGCCGGACCGTGCCGGCCACTACCGGCATTTCGGCTTCCACACGCCGCCGGCAGAGAAACCAGAGACCTGCTGTGAGTTCAACTGCAGAAGAGCAGAGACGAAAGCAAGCAGCAGCTCGCTCCACTCTAGAGACCAAACGGCAGCGGCGACAGCGGCGCCATCTCGGCAGGACTTTACCGGCAGCTACCAGCATTGTGGCTTCCACAAAAGACCAACAGAGACCCAACGACCTGTTGTGAACCCAGCAGCTGCAGAATAGCAGCAGAGAAGGCGAGCACCGACTTGCTCCACGCGCGACACAGACCCAAACTATTGCGTTGGCAGAAGCGGCAGCGGCGCCATTTTGGTCAAACTGTGCCAACAGCTACCGGCGTTGCGGCTTCTGCAGGACACCAACAAAGAAGACAGGGAGTACTTCTAAAACCAGCACTGCAGAGCATCAGCGACAAAAGCGAGCAGCAGTTCAATCCACACTTGGCAGAGTCCCCAGGACCCAGAAGCCTCACCAAAACCTGTGGTAGCGGCTGAGCCCACCCCCCACCCTGGAGATTAAGAGCAGCGCTCAACGAGACCGTAAGTCAACGAGCAGCCCCAGGGGGAGACCACCCGGCACGGCCACAGGGACTTGCAGGGTCTGAGACTGTGTGGATTGCCCCGACAGAAGTGGGAGTGGGGTCTGCTGTGGGACACGGTAGACACATGGATAAGCAGACAATCCCTAGTGACATTTGGGTGGGACAGACTTGCAACCCGGGGGTTGCAGCACCCTTACAGAGTCCCCGGGGATAGCCACAGGACATATAGCTATGTTACCTGGGGAAAATTGGACCAAACCAGCCCTCCCAGTGGAAAACGTGGTGTTCCGTGTTTACACAGAATCGGGGCAAAGCAACAACCACTGCTTCTGTAGGCAAAGAGAGACACAAGCCGAGGGCCCCCTGCTGGTGACTCATATCATAGGTGTAGACAGAGAGAGACATAGAGACAGCCCAAGCGGACACCGCGGAGACCTACACTTGCAGAGAGAGGGGCAATAGCGGCACTGGTCCCACGCACAGGTAGTGAGAGGCACCAGGCAAGGGTCCCAATCACTGAAGGAGACCAAGAACTGGGCCTGCAAATGGACATTATACCAAGAAAGTGAGAATAACCACTCCGTGGAGGCCACTCACCTTTAAGGCTCACCTAGTAGCAACTATCTACCCCCAGGATAAGAAAATATAAAGGGAGAGGGATTTGACATAGGATACCTATAGAGTGAGAGAGGAAGAGCTACCAAAAGGAACAAAGGTATAAACATAAGAAACCTGAAACCATGAAAATGAAGAATAGCAAAGAAACAATGAGCCCCCACAATCCCACAACAACAGAACCCGCCAACTCAGAAGTGCAAAGATTGCCAGAAGGACAATTCAGAACTTCAATAGCGGAATTGATACAGGATTTCTGAAAAGAATTCAAAGAGAGCCTGATAGAAATGAAGGAGCAAATAAGCAGGAATCAAAAAGAAGCTCTGAAGGAATTGAAGGATGCAATAATTGAAATGAAGGCATCAATACAGACCACCAACAATAGACTAGACCACATGGAAAACAGAATCTCACTCTTAGAAGATGACCTCTCCAAAAATGAACACATAGTATGTAAATTAGAAAAAACAATTCGATAGCATGAATTGGACATCGAAGAGATCTCAGCCAGTCTTAAAAGAGCAAACCTAAGAATAATAGGCATAGAAGAGGGAATAGAACCTGAAACCAAAGGAATCGGTAATCTATTCAGAGAAGTAATATTAGAAAATTTTCCAAACATAGAAAGACAGGTCGATACACAAGTACAGGAAACATATAGAACCCCCTATAGACAGGATCAGAGAAGAGGTTCACCACACCACATAATAATCAAATTGACTAATGTAGAGGCCAAGGAGAGAATCCTAAAGGCAGTGAGAGTAAAAGAGCAAGTAACATTCAGAGGCAAACCAATAATAATCACTTCTGACCTTCCAAACCAATTCATGAAAACCAGGAGGGCCTGGAGCGACATATTCCAAACTCTGGAAGAAAACAACTTCCAGCCAAGATTTATCAACCCAGAAAAGATATCTATCAAATTTGACAGAGAAATAAAAACCTTCCATGACAGACAGAAGCTGAAAGACTTTATCTCTTCTGAACCAGCACTAGAGAAAATGCTCAAAGAGATTAATTACAAAGAAGAAATAATAAGGAAACGCCAGAACCAGAGAAACAGTGATCTCCATCAAACAAACTAGGCAAAGAACAAGCACTACCTCAAACAGAAATTAAAACTCAAAATGTTAGGAATGAAAACCCATCTCTCAATAATCACACTGAATATAAATGGCCTCAACACCCCAATCAAAAGACATAAGGTGGCAAAATGGATTAAAAATCACAATCCATCTATATGCTGCCCGCAGAAACACACCTTACAAGTAAAGATACACACAAACTAAAGGTGAAGGGGTGGAGAAAGGTAATCCACGCTAACGGAACTTGAAAACAAGCAGGAATAGCAATTATGATATCAGACAAATTAGACTTCAAACCTAAACTTATCAGAAGAGACAAAGGTCATTTCTTACTTGTAAAAGGAACAATCCAGCAAGAGGATATAACAATATCCAAACATAGGTGCAGCCACTTTCATAATAAAAACCCTTCGCGACATTAAATCACACATAGACCCCAATACAATAATATTGGGAGACTTCAACACACCTCTCACACCACTAGATCGATCTTCAAGACAAAAGGTCAGTAAAGATGCCTCAGACCTAAGGAACACCATAAACCAAATGGACCTAGTTGACACATACAGAATATTCCACCCAACTACAGCTGAATTCACATATTTTTCAGCTGCTCATGGAACCTTCTCTAAAATAGACCATATTCTAGGCCACAAAGTGAGTACTAGCAAGTTTAAAAAATATGACATAATCCCCTGTGTCTTTTCAGACCATAATGGAATGAAACTAGAAATCAACTATAAGACCCAGAGAAACCTCATACATATGTGGAGACTGAATACCACACTGCTGAATGAGGAATGGGTAAAAGAAGAAATAAGGGGAGAAATTAAGAAATTCCTAAAAACAAACGAAAACAGAGACACAACATATCAAAATCACTGGGACACCCTGAAGGCAGTATTAAGAGGAAAATTCATAGCACTGAGTGCCCACATAAGAACAGAAAATCACCAAATAAATAACCTAATGACACACCTCAAAGCCCTTGAAAAATAGGAACAGTCTAACCCCAAAGCTAGTAGAAGACAGGAAATTATTAAAATCAGAGCAGAAATCAATGAAGTAGAGAATAAAAAAAATACAAAAAATCAAGAAAACCAAAAGCTGGTTCCTTGAAAAAATAAACAAGATAGACAAACCACTAGCCAACCTAAAGAAAGAATCAATCCAAATTACTAAAATAAGAGATGAAAAAGGGGATATTACCACCGACAGCACGGAAATCCAGAGGATAGTCAGAAACTACTTTGAAAAACTATACTCCAACAAAATAGAAAACCTAGAAGATATTGACAAGTTTCTAGACATGTACAACCTTCCTAAGTTGAATCAAGAAGACATAGAATATTTAAATCGACCAATAGCAATTACCAAGATTGAAGCAGCAATAAAGAGCCTACCATCAAGAAAAGCCCAGTTCCAGATGGTTTCCCAGGTGAATTTTATAAAGCCTTTACAGAACAACTAATCCCAATACTCCTCAATCTATTCCATGAAATAGAAAGAAATGGGACTCTCCCAAACACATTCTATGAAGCCAACATCACACTAATACCAAAAGCAAACAAAGACAGCTCAAGAAAAGAAAACTACAGACCTATATCGTTGATGAACTTAGATGCAAAACTTCTAAACAAAATACTAGCAACGCGCATTCAAAACCACATCACGAAAATCATACATCATGACCACGTCGGGTTCATCCCAGGAATGCAAAGCTGGTTCAACCTACAAAAAACAATCCATGTAATCCACCACATAAACAGAACTAAAGACAAAAATCACATGATCATTTCAGTAGATTCTAAAAAAGCATTTGACAAAATCCAACACCCATTCATGATAAGAACACTGCAGAGAATTGGAATAGAAGGAACATACTTCAACATCATAAAGGCAGTATACAATAGGCCCACAGCCAACATCATACTGAATGGGGAAAAACTTCGAGAGTTCCCTTTAAAAACAGGAACAAAACAAGGATGTCCGCTGTCACCACTCCTTTTCAATATAGTACTTGAGACTCTAGCCAGAGCAATAAGGCAAGAGAAGGAAATAAAAGGAGTACAAATAGGAAAAGAGGAACTGAAACTATCTCTATTTGCAGATGATATGATATTATACTTAGAAGATCCAACAAACTCAACCAAAAGGCTCATAGAACTGATCAACAAATTCAGCAAAGTGTCGGGATACAAAATCAGTCTTAAAAAATCAGAAGCTTTTCTGTATGCCAACCATAAATCCACTGAAAAAGAAATCCAGAAGACATTTCCACTCACGATATCCCCCAAAACAATAAAATACTTGGGAATAAACCTAACCAAGAAGGTAAAAGACCTCTACAAGGAAAACTATAAAACACTGAAAAAAGAAATTGAAGATCTTAGAAGATGGAAAGATCTCCCATGCTCTTGGGTAGACAGAATAAATATCATCAAAATGGCCATTCTTCCAAAAGTACTCTACAGATTCAATGCAATACCCATTAAATTACCAAAGTCATTCTTCACTGACATAGAAAAATCTGTCCTTAAATTCATTTGGAACAACAAAAAACCCAGAATAGCCAAATTAGTTATCAGCAACAAGAACCATGAAGGAGGCATCACAATACCTAACTTCAAACTATACTACAAAGCCATAGTCATAAAAACAGCATGGTATTGGCAGAAAAGCAGACACATAGACCTATGGAGCAGAATAGAAGACTCCGAAACAAACCCATACACCTACAGCCAATTGATTTTTGACAAAGGGGCTAAAAACACGCACTGGAAAAAGGATAGCTTCTTCAACAAATGGTACTGGCAAAACTGGCTAACCATATGCAGAAAAATAGAAATAAACCCCACTTTCTCACCCTGCACTAGAGTCAACTCCAGATGGATCAAAGACCTAGAAATACGACTAGAGACCTTGCAGCTATTCGAAGAGGGCATAGGCCCAACACTTCCAACACATAGGCACAGGTAAAGACTTCCTCAACAAGACCCCAAAGGCACAGGAAACTAAAATGAGGATTAATATGTAAGATTGCATTAAACTGAAGAGTTTTTGTGCAGCAAAGGAAACAATCAAGAACTTCAACAGAGAGCCAACAGAATGGGAGAAGATTTTTGCCAGCTACTCCTCTGATAGAAGACTCATATCTAGAATATACAGAGAACTTTAAAAAATCACCACTAAAAAAACAAATAACCCAATCAAAAAAAATGGGCAAGTGAACTAAATAGACACTTCACAGAAGAAATACAAATGGCCCATGAATGTATGACAAAATGTTCAACATCATTAGCAATCAGAGAGATGCAAATCAAAATTACCCTGAGATTTCACCTAACCCTAATTAGAATGGCCATCAATAAAAACACAAACAACAACAAATGCTGGCGAGGATGTGGAGAAGTAGGAACTCTACTACACTGTTGGTGGAATTGCAAATTAGTGCAACTGCTTTGGAAGACAGTGTGGAGGAAACTCAGAAGAATGGGAATAAACCTACCATATGACCCAGCAATACCACTTCTAGGCATCTACCCCAAAGAACTAAAACCCAACTACCAGACTAATGCCTGTGTATCTATGTTTATAGCTGCAAAATTCACAATTGCCAAACTTTGGAACCAGCCAAGGTGTCCATCAACAGATGAATGGGTTACAAAACTATGGGATATGTACACAATGGAATCTTACGCAGCCACAAAGAAGAACAAAATCACATCATTTGCAGGGAAATGGAGAGAACTAGAGAACATTATGCTAAGTGATATTAGTAACTAAGAGTAAAAAGTCGGATGTCCCCCCTAATCTGTAGGAGCTAGATAGAATGGGACTTAGAAGGGACTTGGAAGGGAAGAAGATGGACAAAGAAGGTGACTTAACTGAGGGAATTGGAAGGGGTTGGTGGGAAACACACTATAGCACATGATGTACATACACAAACTTATAAGACTCAATCACTATCCGGAGCATGAAAGGGAGGGAAGGGGGAGGGAAGAGGGTGGGATTGGAGGGAGGGCTAAATGAGCAATGTGTGCATGTATGATGTTGATACCCTGACATATATCAAAATGTATAATTACAGTGCACCAATAAATGAACATAAAAAAAAAGACATGAGAGCAGGGCTGCCCCACTAAGTCAAAGGGATGGAGACACTCAGCAGACCCATGCAGGCAAGACTTCCACCCCAATGGACCTAGATGGAAGAGTTTTTACTAGAAGAGGATTATTCTCCAGACTTAAAAACTAATGGATCCAGGCATGGTTGTGTGCACCTATACTCTCAGCTACTTGAGAGGCTGAGGCAGGAGGATCACTTGACCCCAGGAGGTGAAGGCCAGCCTAGGAAACATAGGAAGACATCATCTAAAAAGAAAAAGATAGCTGGGCCTGGTGGCTCACACCTGTAATCCCAGTACTTGGGAGGCTGAGACAGGAGGATTGCAGGTTCAAGGAAAGCCTCAGCAACTTAGTAAGATTCTCAGCAACCTACCATGACCCCGTTTCAAAATAAAAATAAAATAGGGCTGAGGATGTAGCTTGGAGGTAGAATGCCTCTGGGTTCAATCCCCAGTACTAAAAAAAAAAAAAAAAATGTGTATATACTTAAAAAATAATGAAAAGAAAAAGAAATTGATGAATACTGTACTTGAATGTGGGTAGAAGAGATCCTGATGCAGATATCATAAGACTAGAATCCAAAAGCCTTTGTAAAAAACTAAATGTGGAGTGAAGGCCAGGATAGAAACGAGTGAAGGAACGAATTTGGGATTCTGGTCTAGATGATTTTATGTTGGCTCCAGAAATACAGGGTTTGAGGAAGCATTTGTCTTGGTGGAGTAAGTAATGTTTGAAGCTTACTCTCAGCACTCAGCAGCTCTCCAGAGATCAGGATCAGTGAGATAAAGATGTATCACAGGACACAGTTTGGGATTCGAGAGGTCAGTCTGGTAGATAATAAAGCAGTAATTATCATTGAAATCAATAGCTAAATTATTTAGAAGGCTAAATTCCTGTGTTGGAAGACCTTTGGGAGATGGGGAAAAGTCCAGGAGGATGGGATCTGAGAAAAGGCCCTGTTATTTGGTGTGTAGGTGACTTTTGGGGAAGCAGTTCAGTGGTGTGATAGCAGTGAAATAAAGAAATAAGACCCTCTTCTTTCTCTTTCCATATATGCTTAGTACCTATATATATATAATGTACAAAATAACCATTTTTAAAAAACCTGGATTGAAAATTATAACAATGTAACATTTCCTAAGGAGAACAAAATAGTATTATTTTCTGGATACTCTAAAAAAACAGTATTACAGAGATATGCTTTTAATATTTTTGCCATTTTTCTACCACTATTACCCAATTCTCTAATTTGCCCTTTTTCTTTAATGCGCCATTCTAAGGGAGTCGACCTTTGGACTTCAGAATATGTAATGTTACAAGTGATTTTATGAGAGCCAGGCGTGGCTAGCATGCTTGTAATCCCAGTACTTGGGAGGCTGAGACCGGAGGATCCAGGTTGGCGGCCAGCCTCAGCTACTTGGCTCTCTGCAACTTAGTGAGACCCTTTTTCAAAATAAAGAACAAAAAATAGGGCTGTGGGTGTAGATCGGAGGTAGAATGCCCCAGTACCCCCGCAAAAAAAAGATTTTATGAGGAAAAAAATGAATTCTTAAAGAATGTATATTAAAGACTTTTGCTTTTGTATGGTACTAAGGATGCCCAAGTTTTAAGTTTAATATTAAGGTGTGGAAAATTGGGAACCTGGTATTATCTACAGAAAGATCATCTTCTGAAATGGTTGAATAATTGCAGGCAAATCCCTTAGCACACATTCTGAAAGCGGAAAGGGATATCATTCCTCCCCACCTGTCAACTACAAGTTCAAGCCGGGGACAGCGGACAGTTGCAGCTGCTGAAAAGTGCCTCTGACCTGTTGTATTTGTGAAGAAAATTGTAGGTGTCAGACCTGCTATTTTAATTTAGCATTTAAGCAAACACGTTGCTCAGAATATATGTTGTGCAAAAGCATATGACTTGACTTTGCCTGTACATGTAACTATTTTAAGAAAACGATGCCAGGCCACAGTTTTAGGTTCTTTGCCTGCAGCCTCAGTGTCTTTGGTATGCCTGAGTCTTAGATCATAACTGTAGCTAACATTTGTGTTCATATCACAGCATCAGAACTCTGGCAAGCATGCTAGACAATTGTACAGTCTTTAGTGATACGTCTTTTCAAAATTAATTCATGACACACCCAAATGAATTACTCTCTGAGGGATCCTGATAGATAAAGTTCTACTTGAGTGGACTTGCAGAGTACCCTCTGCCTTTCTGAAGATGCACATGGTGTATTTGTTTTTCTCCTTATTTTTATAGCTCTTACTTGGCCCCCTTAATGGACAAAAATCATTAAAATCATCTCTACATTACAGAAGCTAAGTTGTTAACTATTAAATAATAGTGAGTATTTATACTTCATGAGGTATGTAATTTTAAAACCAGCAATAAGAGTTTACTGTGAACATGTGGCCAGAATTATTTTGTGTGTTTGTTTACAATAAATGACTCCTATTTATTTTATTTTTATTCTTTACCAATGGTCATTTTACCTAAGAATCTTAATTACCATAGGGTTAAAACTAAACTGCCTTTTTCTTGATAAGACCGTAAGTGATCATTATGCTGATAGTGAGATTAAAAATGTGTCACGTTTAGTGAATAGATATATGCATGTATTAACAATGGAGATTTTTGTAGTTTCCTTTATGTGCGTTGTTTTTGACTAATGACTGGGAGTGAACTAGTGATCTTTATATAAGGAAATTAACATGTTTTGGGTTTGCAACACTGAAAGTAAACATTAATGTCATTTAAAAACAGAGTGATAATACACGTCACCATGGCCATGTTGTGGCTCACCCTGTGAGAACAGCATTGCCTCGCGGGATGCTCTTGTTACTTTTCATATGATGGATAAAAGGCCCTTGTCAGTAAGTCCTGCTTTGACAAAGTTTTAGATGAGATTCATCCCATTCTTCATCCCAGGATTTCTGTTCAGGATTCTACAGTCACAGGATTTCTGTGTCTTAGATAGAATTATTTAATTCTCTACTAGTCTGTTCATATAAGAAAACTGTGCCTTAGTTTATATTTAACTTGTGTAGTATGTGCATAGTATTTCCCTTTACTACTTCTTTTGATTTGGTGATAATAAAATCAAAGCAATATCAAAATGGTGTGTGTGTGTGTGTGTGTGTGTGTGTGTGTGTGTGTGTGTGTGTTGCTAGGAACTAAACCTAGGGGCATTCTACCTCCAAGCTACACCCCCAGCCCTGTTTTATTTTTTATTTGGAAACAGGGTCTTGCTAAGTTGCTGAGGCTGGCCTTAAACCTTCAATCTTCCTGTCTCAGCCTCCCAAGTACTGGGATTACAAGTGTGTGCCACCATGCCCAGCCTTGAGAAATTTTTTTAAATATAATTTATCTTTCATTTCATGTCATACTGAAGTTGCTCTCAGATTTAATTATGGAAGTTGGATAAGTTATTCCTAATTCAGATATTAAGTTTTTTGAAAAAGCTGTTTGCTTTATACATACTTTATACCCACTGTAACTTAGCACACTAAATTGAAGCCTTAGCATATTTAGTAGTCTAATTATATCCTTTTAAAAACAAAGATACCTTTGTTGTAAGTTATATCAAAGTCAAGTCTATAACTAGTTTAGTTATTTTTCATTCTAAATGATGCTTTGGGTTATGTTTATTGCATTAAGTTGTACTTATAATATCTTGAGCAAGTTAAAAATGGTGTGATTTCCTGGCCATAATGATTTAGTAAATATCATAATGAATATTTAGTATGATAGGTATGATAAACTTGATACTTTCTGAATGCCATGTGAAAATTATTTCACAGGTATGAAGAATAAGGGCATGACTTTTGTTTTGTAGTTTTTTTGGTACTGGAGATTGAACCCAGGGGCATTCTACCTCTGAGCTCTACTCCAGCCCTTTTTATTTTTTATGTTGAAATAGGGTCTCCCTAAATTGCTGAGGGTCTCATTAACTTTCTGAGGCTGGCCTCAAGCTTATAATCTTCCTGTCTCAGCCTCCCAAGTACTGGGATTACTGGTGTGTGCCATTGCACCCAGTCGAAGGCATGTTTTAATAAGTAAATTGCTCATCTACAATTAAAAAATGATTTTACTTTTTAAAAATTACTATCTATAACCAATACTTTGATAAAATTCTAATTATTATTTGGAAATGAATACATAGCCATTAGACACATAATAAGAATTAGCAGACCATGTAGGAAAAGGATTTACTTCTCCAACTTAAATACTTGATTTTACATTATATGCTGTTAGTCTTTTTTTTTTTTTTTTTTGCGGTACCAGGGATTAAACGCAGGGGCTTTCTACCTCTGCGCTACGCCCCCGGCCCTATTTTTTATACTTTATTTTGAAACTGGGTCTCACGAAGTTGCCGAGGGCCTCACTAAGGAAAGAGAGAGAGACAGAGAGGGAGAGAGAGAGAGCAAGAGAGCTGAGGCTGGCCGCGAACCTGGATCCTCCGGTCTCCGCCTCCCAAAGTACTGGGATTACAAGCGTGCGCCACCACGCCCGGCTTTGCTGTTAGTCTTTATATTTCTGTGTCTTCCTTTCACATCTCATCTCCATCTTCTAAAAGATGTCCTACACATCTTATTGTTAATCACAGTTATCTAATTTCCTCTTATTTCCAGAGATGCACTCAACCTGGTCCAGTCGAAACAGATGGGCAAGATTACTGAATCCAGACCAGTCCCAGCTCCTCCATCTACCCCCACAGCACCTTTGTCTCCCCAGGCCACAGTCGGCCCATCTTATCCCCGGCCAATGATCCCGCCAGTATCAACTCCTGGACAACCTAATGCTGTGGTAATGTCCTCTGAGTAAGATTTTTATTTTTCAGATAAATGAGAAGGAGAAATTAAAGCATTTACTATATAATTTATGAGTACTTTTATCAGTCTATTTTAATAGTTTAATATAAAGAAAAAAATGTTCTAGATGCTTATCTGAACAGTTTTCTTAGCACAAACCAAATGTGTTTGTAGAACACTCACTTCTACAAACAACATCATTGAAGCTATGATTTGGTTTAAATTTATAAGTTGCACAACCTCAGTATCATACATATGCTCTATAATCATACTTTTTATGTCTTTTTTTCTTGGATGCAATAATAATTGGTAGTTGACCTAGCTCTTTTTTATTTTGTGGCTAGGGAATTGATAGTCTCATTATGAAGAACTATATAAACTACCATATAACTAATCATACTTAATTTCTCAAATATATACAGTGTAACAGCTATTTTTGTTTTCAGATTACTCCATTTTTCATCTCTATATCCCTTTTCTAGTACCTCTCGTGGTATATACTTGCCATCAGAAGGAATGCGGGATAATCAGACTTAAAATTGAATAGGCACTTAAAAGTAAAAAGAAAAATAAATACCTATACTGTTCTTACTAGTGGAGAAATACATTTCATTATAATATTTGAAAAGAGTTGAAAACAGTACAGGTTCTATGGGAGACAGATTTTTTATGTACATTAGTGATTCATGACTACATATACGAAAGCTTATTTGTAGTCAAGTCTTATTTCTTGAAAAGTAGGTTATTCAAATTAGGAAGTAAACTTTACTTTCACATTCTTACAGAATATAGAAAGAATTTATTATATTTGATCAAATACTTTGTTAACATAAAATGTTTAATCCCATAATAGTGATTTATAAAACAGAAACCAGCTGCATTTCCAGTTGCTTTGAATTATCCTGAGGTGCTTATACCCCTATCCCAGAATGGAGTGAAGGAGCAGGAAGGAATTCACATGTATTTGAGGTCCATCATTCTTGGTTTGTTTTGTTTTGTTTTGGGGTTTTTTTGAGGTACTGAGGATTGAACCAAGGGGCATTCTACCTCTGAAATACACTCCAGCCCTATTTTTTATTGTTTATTTTTGAAACAGGATCTCACTAAGTTGCAGAGGGCCTAAGTAGTTGAGGCTGGCCACGAACCTGCAATCCTCCTGTCTCAGCCTCCCAAGTACTGAGATTACAAGCATGCTCTACCATGCCCGGCTCATCATTCTTTTGTGATAGGTTCAAGGAATGGAATAGAAAGTCTACAGTAAAATTGCAGATTTTATTATCTTATTCATACTTTATATTTTGATTCATACTTTATATTTACTTACTAGGAAGTAAGATACTCATGATTTTCTTTCAAGTTGCAAATTAAAATAGAAATAATTTGGCAGATTATACATTATATTGGATTGTCTTTTTATTCTGTATGACATTTTTTATAAGAATTTCCTGTAGTTGACTTGTCTTATTGGCTATTTAAAGTTTTATTATTTAAACTTTTATTATTTATAACAAACCTGCTTCCAGACCATAGATAGATATCTAGATATGTATTTATCTCCTACTCTTTATGAGTCTCTGTGTGTATGTGTGTCTATAGTGTGTGTGTGTGTGTGTGTGTGTGCACGTGTGTGTGTGTGTGTCTGTGCGTTGCGCGTATGCGCGCGAGTGCCCATGCACATGTGCGTATCCATCTAACACATGTTCATAAACACCATGGGGGAATTAATCATGATTTGGTAGATTTCTTTTGAATTATCTTAAACATAATAACATAAGATGTCCCATTTACAACTGAAAGCTGGGTTTTGCAATTTTTTTCTACAGTTGTATACTAAAGCCCAAACTTCTCAGATTTCTTATATCCCTCCTTTTTTGGGGGGTCACTGGGGATTGAACTCAGGGGTATTCTACCTCCAAGCTACACCCCCACCCCTATTTTATTTTTATTTTGAAACATGGTCTCGCTAGGTTGATAAGAGTCTCTCTAACTTGCTGAGGCTGTTTTTGAACCTGCGATCCTCCTGTCTCGGCCTCCCAAGTACTGGGACAGCCGGACACGCCCGGCTTTACAAAGAATTTTTAATATTACTTTTCCTATATTAATCTTTAATTAATATCATTAAGTAGGTCACTAAAAATGGATTTCACATGATTTGTTTTATTTGTTTTCAGTTTTTCCATTCTCCTTATGGTTTAATGGTCAATTGCTAGATTTTTGTGGGGTTTTTTTTTTTGGTGTTTGTTTGTTTATTTGTTTCTTTCTTACAGGGCACATTCACTGAGATTCCTGCTAGTAATATTCGAAGAGTTATTGCCAAGAGGTTAACTGAATCTAAAAGTACTGTACCTCATACATATGCTACTGCTGACTGTGACCTTGGGGCAGTTTTAAAAGTTAGACAAGATCTGGTCAAAGGTTAGTAAAGTTAAACTTACTGAAGAAATGCACACACTAATTTAACTATCATGAACTCCTTTATGAAATGCATATTTATATAGCTTTCATTTTCAATTTTATTATCTAATTGTACTCTATTATAGGTGTATTTCTGTGCTAGAGAAAATAATTTATTCTATTTTCCTATATGAAATAAACTGGTTACATAGTAATGAATAAATCACTCATGTGTTACCCTTATGCAGAGTGAGGATTTTTTATCTAACTTACTTTTATTCCAGAGTCTCTTTTGTGATATTTCACTGATGTGTATTCAGTTGGCACACATTCAGCATAGAGTTACTGAGTCCAGCTCTGCGCCACACACTGAGCTCTACAAATAGGATTATGGTTTGGCTGGTTGCTTGCTTGTGTTTGGTTAGTTTGGGGTTTTTTAAGGAGAAGTAGGCTTAATTTTTTAATTTGCTTTCACTTTCACCTATATGAATTTTTTAAGGATACATGAGTGACTTGCTGGAGCTAAATAATTGTTCTTATTTTGAGTACTTTTTGATACAATAGCTGAGCAAAACATCCTTAACATTTTAGCAAAATTAAAACCAAAAACTAATTTAAGAATATTTGGGGTTGAGCTGGGCGTGGTGGCGCACACTTATAATCCCAGTACTTGGGAGGCTGAGACCGGAGGATCTGGGTTCACGGCCAGCCTCAGCTACTTAGTAAGGCCCTCCGCAACTTAATGAGACCCTGTTTCAAAATAAAAAATAAAAGAAATAGGGCTGAGGATGTAGCTCAGCGGTAGAAAGCCCCTGGGTTCAATCCCCAGTACTGCAAAAACAAAAAGAATATTTGGGGTTGTAAATATACCTTCGATATCACTTTTCTTTATGCAAGTTTTAATTTTACATTCCTTTATAATGCATTTTTAAGTTATGAAATTTGTAATGCTCCTCCCAAAATCAATTAAAAATAGAATTGCCAAGAGACATGAATTGTTAGCATTCATTTTTGTCATTCTAAGTAGGCATTCTTTTTTTTTTTTTTTTTTTTGCCATACCGGGGATTGAACTCAGGGGCGTTCTACCTCTGCGCTATACCCCCAGCCCTATTTTTTATACTTTATTTTGAAACCGGGTCTCATGAAGTTGCGGAGGGCCTCATTAAGTAAAGAGAGAGAGTGAGGGAGAGAGAGAGAGAGAGAGAGAGAGAGAGAGAGAGAGAGAGAACTGAGGCTGGCCGCGAACCTGGATCCTCCTGTCTCCGCCTCCCAAAGTACTGGGATTACAAGCGTGCGCCACCACGCCTGGCTCTAACTAGACATTCTTAACTTGTTCTTGATTTGGGGGAAAGCATTTAGTCTTTAATATTAAAGGTAGGTTTTTTTGTAGATTCTTTTTTTTCTTAAACTCGAGTTGAAGAAATTTTCATTCCCAATTTCCTGAGATTTTCAAACATGAATAGATGTTGAATTTTGCCAAATGTTTTCTCTGTGTCTTTTGATAAAATTTTTGCTTTTTCAGTTTGTTAATATGTAAATGGTTACTTACATTGGTTGAACTTAAAATGTTGAATCAAGTTGATGTTCCACATGTAAAACTGTTTACTCATTAGCTTTCTCTTTTTTTTTTTTTTTTTTGCGGTACTGGGGATTGAACCCAGCGGCATTCTACCTCCGAGCTACAACCCCAGCCCTATTTTTTTTTAATTTTTTATTTTGAAACAGGGTCTCACTAAGTTGCAGAGGGCCTCACTAAGTAGCTGAGACTGGCTGCGAACCCAGATCCTTCAGTCTCAACCTCCCACGTACTGCGATTACAAGCGTGCGCCACCACGCCCGACTGTCTCATATTGTTTGATAACATTTCCTAATACTTTGAGAATATTTAAAACTGTGCCCATGAAAAATACTGGCCTGCAGTTTTCTTAAGTGTCCCCCTCCCCTTGGGTTTATTGTCTATCTTATTAGATAGGTTTGGAAATGTTTCCTGTTTCTTTACTTTCTCGAGTATTGGTAGAATTGATATTATTTATTTTTTAATTGTTTGGCAGAATTAACCAGTGAAACTGTCTAGGTCTGGGACCTTCTTTGTGAAAAGATCTTAAAATACAAATTTAACATGCACACAACTGTTGGTGAACTTCCCTCCTTATCGCACCCCACTGCTCCCTCCCCCCTCCCTATTGCTAGTGAAACCAATAGTAATACACTTACGTATCGCAATGCATTATTTAAACTGTTTCCTTCTTCCGTCCCCCAATCTCCTTCCGCTATTCCACTGGTCTCCACATTTACCAAAAGTCCCTTATGTTTCCACATCTGAGAAAAAACATACAACTCTTGACTTATCAAGACTGGCTTATCTAGCTTAGCACAATATTCTCTAGTTCCATCCATTTCCTGTAAATGACAGAATTTTGTTCTTTTTTATGACTGAGTAGAATTTCATTGTGTGTATATACCATAATTCATCTGTTAACAGACTGGATTGGTTCCATAATTGGGTTATTGTGAATATGCTGTATAAATATGAGTATGCATGTATCACTGTAGTTTTCAAACTTTAATTCTTTATGAAAGATACCAAGGAGTAATTTATCTGGGTCATATTGTAGTTCCATTCCTAGACTTTTGAGAAACCTCCATACAGATTTCCATAGAGGTTGTACTAATTTATAATCCCACCAACAGTGTAGGATTATAAGAGTTCTTATTTCCCCACATCGTTGCCAGCATTTATTATTGTTTGCATCCTTGATGATTGCCATTTTAAAGGGAATTAGATGGAATCTCAGTGTAGTTTTGATTTGCATCTCCCTGATTGCTAATGATGTTGAACATTTTTTCATATATTTACTGGCCAGTTGTATTTCTTCTTTTAAGAAGTGTGTATTCAGTTCAATTGCCCGTTTTATTTGCTTTATTTTTTTTTAGTATTTTGTGAGTGCTTTATATATTCTAGATATTAGTCTTCTATCAGAGGAGTAGCTGACAAAGATTTTCTCCCATTTCTCTGTCAAATTTGAAAGATAGCTTTGTTGGATATAACAATCTTGGTTGGAAGTTGTTTTCTTTCAAGGGTTGGAAAACATCATTCCAAGCCCTCCTGGCTTTTAGAATTTCAGTTGAACAATCTGTAGTAATGCTTCCTCATTTGCCTCTGTGTATAACCTGGCCTCTTGGTCTTGCTGCATGTAAAATTCTCTCATTTTTATTATGTGGCATGGGGAGGTTCTTCTTTGATCTTGTCTACTTGAGATGCTAAATGTCTCCTGTACGTGAATGTCCATCTCATTTTCTAAGTTTGGATAATTCCCTAATACTGTTTCTCTGAAGATTTTTATGCCCTTGGTTTGTGCCTCCAGGTCTTCCTAAATTCTAATTACCCTTAGGTTTGGTCTCTTGATGTTTTCCCAGATTTCTTGAATGTTCTGATTGTGATCTCTTATTCTCTTTTCTTTATTATTGACTGTATGTTCTAGTTTAAATACAGTGTCTTCTAAGCCTAAGACTTCATTTTTTATGTGTTCTTCTGTTGTTGATACTTTATTGAAATTTTCATTGGCCGTATTGTGACTTTTATCATTTCATTCAGAATTTGTTTTTTCAAAGTTTCAGTTTCTTTATTGACATGATTTTATTTTCTGTATATTCTCTGAGTTTCTTCCTTAGATCATCTTTCAGATCGTTGATCAATCTAATAATCAGATTTCTTATTGTTCTTTCTGGTATTTTCATTCCTCGATTTCTGTAAATTCCGTTGTTATGGAATTGTGGTTGTTTATTGCTCAGTTCAGGGCAGGATTCTAAATGGGAAAGTCCGACTATTGGCCTTTTTTCTCAGAGTTTTTTACTTGTACCTCTTTCTGTAGTAGAGTTTCCCTTCTGATTCCTTGATGCTGATTATTGTAGCAAGGTGCAGTATCTCTTAGCTGGGTTGGAGTTGTAGCTCAACAATAAAGATTCTGTCATATGAACTTGTTTGGTCACCCTAGATCCCAGTATCTCACAGAAAAGGGAAACATTAATACCTGTAGCAGTAAACAAGATACAGCTCTACCATATATACCAGGTGCCTATTACATCTTCTACTATGTTAATAGCCCCTACAATAGGAATGATGCCGTAAACAATTAACAGCAACAGTAAACACCCATAAATTTCATATACCACTGAACCCCAGGTATCACATAGGAATCCATAGTTCTGATAACCACAGCAGCATGGATGGTAGGAACAGAAATTGTGTCTGCTGAATAGTTCCAAAGGATAGTAACAGTATGGTTCATTAAAAGAAAGGAACATGGGGTAGGAAAGCAAACAAAGATTAGAATATTCAAGGGGAGAAAAGAGAGAAAGCAGAAGAGGGGTAGCAAGTGTGGGCCATAAAGAGAAAGGAACAAAAATAGATTAACACAACAAAATGAAATGAAGAGAGTTGGGCTGTTAGTAGAAAAAGGATAGAAATAAAAGGGAAACAAAGACAAACCACAAAAACCAATAGACTGACAAAAAACCCACTAATCATGAGAAGCAAAACAAAGCCAGATAACAAAAGAATAATAAAGTTAATGATTAAAAAAGAAAGAAACCAAACGTGTGTGTGTGTGTGTGTGTGTGTGTGTGTGATCCAATCTGCATGTACAAAAGCAAAAGGAGAGAAAATTACATAGCGAATAATGGAATGGCTGTCTCCGTTGTGCTGTGCAGATCACAGTGTTAGGTAAGGGTGCTTAGTCACACACTATACCAGTCTGTTCTTTTCATTTTTTTTTTTTTTTGGGTTATGGTCCCTTT
The DNA here is from genome assembly GCA_004027185.1 of Glis glis. Taxonomy (NCBI): domain Eukaryota; kingdom Metazoa; phylum Chordata; class Mammalia; order Rodentia; family Gliridae; genus Glis; species Glis glis. Next base: position 166,371 of record PVJS01000022.1, read on the forward strand.
AGAGAAAGCAAGCACTGAGGGATATTTCACCCCTCCTTCCTCTGAGTTGCTTGCCCAGCATCTGACTGGAGAGTCTTGGAGTTAAAACTAGACGCAGGAGTTTTGTCCAGGCATGGTCAGGGTCAGTGGCTGGACTGGGCTGGGCTTCTGGGGCTCAGGTGTCTCCCCAGGATTCTACTTGCAGTGGAGGTTAACCAAATACCCTGGGGGGTAGGTCACTGTGGGTGCCTGCTCACTCCTCTGCTCATGGAAATGGCCCTCCAAGACTCTGACCCCAAGTATAAATACCCACCCCCACCACCATTGGGTTTTCCCACTCACCTCAGCTGCTTTGGGGAGTTGCCAGGCAAAGGGAAAACAAGCCATGCTCCCCTCTGCAATCTTCCCATGCCGCCAACCTAAACCTAAACCCACCTGGGTTGAATATCTCTGCCTGTAACACTCACCTTCTGGCAGGTGGTGCCCAGGTCATCAGGCAGGTGCCAGTCAGGACCTTGTGATGATAATTGTTCAGATTTCCCTTGTTCCCACCACAGCAGGCTCCCGCTCATGTCTTTCATTTAGCTCTTGTCTCTGGTCTCAGTTCCCACAATACTGTCTTACGTTATTTCTGATACTTACAATCTGAAGTGATAACCCCGGTTTTGATATTAGTAATTTGAATCTTCTCTTGTTTAATCAGTCACACTAGAAGCTTATTAGTTTTGATGATCTCTTCAAAGAACCAGCATTTGACTTCGTTGTCTTTTCTGTTTCTGTAATTTTCATTTCATTAATTTCTGCTTTCATCTTCATTATTAGCCACTCCAAATTACTTTGATTTGTATTTTTGCAGGATATCTTTTTACTTTTAGTGTATTTGTGTGCTTATGTTTAAGTAGGTTTCTTGCAGACAGCTTATAGTTGGTTCTTGCGTTTTTGTACAACTCTGCAGTTTCTCTATTTTAACTAAGATATTTAGACCTTTCCACATTTAATGTTGAATTTAAATCTACCATTTGGTTCTTCGATTTCTAGTCATCCCATCTCTCTCCTCCCCCTTGTCTCCTTTCAGATTTTTCTTTAATGATTCCATTTTATTTCTATTTTATATCCCCACCCCCTCTCTCTTTTTGTAGTTGCTCCTTAGAGTTTACAATATAATTCCTTATTACAATCTATCTCCAATTTTTATCATACCACTTCATGTGTAATACGAGAGCCTCACAACAACTTACTTGTATTTCCTCTCTCACATATTTTGTGCTATTATTGTTATGTTTTACATAACATATTTAATGTTTTGTTTTGAGTCTTAAAATGACAGTTGGGGGGATGTCCTTATTTATCCATATTTTTCCTATATTTGACATTCTTCATTTCTTTGTATAGATCTAAACTGTAATCTGCTATCATACTTATTCTTCCTGAGGAATTTTATTTTATTTTATTTTATTTATTTATTTATTTTTTGCGGTACCGGGGATTGAATGCAGGAGCGTTCTACCTCTGCGCTACGGCCCTATTTTTTTTATACTTTATTTTGAAACCGGGTTTCACAAAGTTGCGGAGGGCCTCACTAAGGGAGAAGAGAGAGAGAGAGACAGGGAAAGAGAGAGAGAGAGAGAGAGAGAGAGAGAGAGTTGAGGCTGGCCACGAACCCGGATCCTCTGGTCTCCGCCTCCCAAAATACTGGGATTACAAGCGTGCGCCACCACGCCCAGCCTGAAGAATTTTATTTAATGTTTTCTTATCATGGAAGTTGTCTGACAAATTCTCTAAGCTTTTATCTGAAAAATTCTGTTTTTCCTTCAGTTTTTTTCCATCTTAAAATTTTTAATTGTGGTAAAATGTACATAACATAAAATTTACCATTTTTAAGGTTTATCCATGCTTTATGATTATACATAGTAGTGGGATTCATTGCTACATATTTGTACATGCACATAACATTTTAACCATCTTTAAGTGTACAGTTAGTTCAGTGGGATTAGAAAGTATGTTCCTATTGTTATAGGATCATCATCACCATCTATCATTTTTCAAAACTGAAACACTATCCATTAAATAATAACTGCCCCTTCTTCTCTCCCCCATCCCCTAACAACCACCATTCTACTTTTTGTTCATCTGAATTGTGTTTCGACTACCATTAAGTACCTCATATGAATGGAATCACAAAGTACTTGACCTTTTACTGGTTTATTATTTCACTTAGTATAATGTCTTCAAGTTCATCTATGTTGAACTAGCATGTGTCAGAATTTTCTTCCTTTTTTAAGGCTAAATAATGTTCCATTGTGTTACATACTGTGTTTTGTTCATGCAATCATCTATTTATGAATACTTTGATTAGTTCCACCCTTTTGATATTATGAATAATGCTGCTGTGGATATAGATGTGCACATATCTCTTTATCCCTGTTTTCAAATCTTTTGGGTATATCCCCAGAAGCAGAATTACTGAAAAAAAAAATCTAGTAGTTCTAGACTTAATTTTTTAAATTAAAAACCAGTATGGTGCACCATGTTGCATTCCATCAGCCATGCACAAGGGCTCTGATTTCTTTTTATACATACCAATTCTTATTATTTCCTATTTTTTAGATTAAAAATAATCCTAATGGATGTATCGCCTCCATTTTTGAAAAATAATTCGGCTGGGTGTAGAATTTTGGGTTGATTTTTGTTGTTGTTGTTGTTGTTGTTTCAGTACTTTTAAATAAATTTCGTTATCTCCTGGCTTGCAAACTACCTGCTGCCATTATTAATCTTTGCTCCCTTTTGTATGTTTCCCCATCTCCGGTTGCCCTCAAGGCTTTCTCTGTTAGCAGTTTGACTATTAGATACCTAGGGGTTTTACTCCTATTGTATTTATCTCATTTGGGTTTTTCATTGTCTTTCATTAATTTTAGAAAGTTCCTAGAATTATTAACTGTGTCTTCTGCTTTATGTGTTCTCCCCTTGATATTCAAATTATAGTGTTTGACTTCGGATTGTCTGAAGCTGTTAGATGCTCTTTTCTTTTTGGTTCACCTTTTTTCCCCCTCCTCTTTTTGAGTAATTTTTATTGATGTAGCTTGAAATGCATATTCTTTTCTCTGCTGTGTTCGGTCTGTAAAACTTGACAAAAATATTTATCTTTGATAGCATGTGTTTTCTCCCTGGGTTTCCACTTGGATGTTTTTCATAGTTCCCGTCTCTGTTGAAATTCCCCGTCTGTTCATGCACATGGTGCCATCCTCTGTCCTATACACTCCCAGTTTCTAACGGTGGTTAATCATTTCCTGTGCTGGTCCCTCCTCACAGCAGACTGTCTTCCTTTGGCATTCAGTTCATCTGTTAGCTTTGCAACCTCAGCTCCCTAATGACCTCAAGGAAAGTTAGGATTTTGTAATTTATCCTCCTTTTTCTCCCACCCTGCTAGGGTGGGAACAACTTTCTTGCAGTATTCTGTGTTCTAAGTAAAAACAGGATTCTGAAGTTAACGTGACAACTTTTCAAAGTTCAAGGAACCAAATAGAAGGCTATTCCAGAGAAAGTGATAATTTTTGAAAAAAAGTTAATCATGGAAACACCTCTTTATAGGTCTCAAATCATACCTTCTTAGTCATGATGTAGATGTTAAAAGGGGAATGTTAATATGAGAATCATTTCTTCTCATGAGGCAGGAAGCAGTAGTATTTCAGTGTAAATATGGATCAGCGTAGTATCTTTGCATAGTTTGGTATGTCTTTAATATTTGGAATTTTCTTGTGAATCTTCAAAGAGCAGATATTATCTATCTCCATTCCTCTCTCTTATATAAGGTTATATACACCATTCTGTAAGCATGTTCCATGCTTTACATTTGTATAACAATATACAAATTAAATATTTGATATTTCCTTGCAAACTCTTTCCTACTCAATAAATGTCATCAATGTTTGAAAATTTTCATAATAAAGAGTTAAGAGTAAAGGAACTTGGGAAGAAATCTTCTTTACACATGTTGGATTTGAGACATCTGTTAGCCATGTAAGGTAGAAATGTCATGTGGTAAGTTGAATATACAAGTCTGAAAATCCAAATATATCAGAACCAGAATAGAATTTGGAAAAGTCATCATTATATAAGTGGTATCAAAACAATGAAACTGAAAGTTCCTGTCTGGGAGATGCCAACATTCAGAGGAAGAACCTGAAAATGAGAGTAGAGAGCGGAAGAAATCCAGGAGAATATGGTGCCATAGAAGCCAGTACGTGAAAGTATTTCAAGGTGGAGGAAATTGCCAACTCAAGAGTGTTTCCAAGTGTGGTACGAGGAGGACAATTCCAGGTGACAGCTGGATTTAGGCAGTAGGTTTGGGCATCATCTGCTGTAGGTGGTATGGGTTCTCACTCTGTGTATCTGTGGGTAGTAGGTAAAGTGAGAAACAGGCTGAGGGAGCTGTGCAAGGAAGCAGAACAAGTTCATAAAGTATCAGGTACGCATATCTGAATTTATCCAGACCACATTTTTTGTTTGTGGTTATCATTAAAAGTCTCTGAACACTGAAAATCCACTTATATTTCTACTCCTAAGGGTTTTTAAACCAGAATGTTCATATATTTTTGTATTAGAATTAGAAGAGCTGTGATATTATGCAACTGACATTTACTATGACAGTTTGGCAGTATTTAGGTTTATGGCAATTAATCTAATCTCTTTCTAAAATCTCCAGCATGCTTTTAGAATGAGCAATTTTTCATGTAAAATTCCATGAAACTATAGTAACAGGATATGTGTTTCTGGCCACATACCATTGACTAGGCCTTGTTCTTAAAATCTTTCTCTAGACGCCCTTGCAAGGCAGAGTCAAATGTGTTTTGTTTTTGAACACCTTCATACCCATTAGTAAAAGCAAAGGTATAAATCAGATGCTTTAGTTATGGTCAGTTTTGTGGAAAGGGAGGGTGCTGTAGCTTTATCTTAAAATCATTATGTATACTGAAAGGAAATTGATTCAAACGGATTCACCATAAATCTAGACAGAACCTCATTTTATTCATTGTACTAGGACTGTGCCAACATTGCTTCATCTTTGGCATTCGCCATATCCTGTTGTGTTGAATTAAAAAGCAGTTCTTGTTTAATGCAGTGGTCATTTTAAATTCTTTTTGTCGTACACCCCATTAGTAAAAAAAAAAAATGAACACACCTTATAAATATATATATGTAATTTTTATTTAAAGTAACTACATATACCACTCTTCTAATATAATCAGTGTATTATAAAGCATTCACAGAATAAGGGCATTTAAAGGATAAAAAAATGAATAATCTTCTAAACTTCCTGACTACACACAACAGAAAGATCATTTGTCTTTTTAGAGACATAGGAGTTGGTTCTTTTCTTTATGGTTATAGTTGTAATATATCCTTCAAGTTCTTCTCTCATCTCTAGTTCTGAGTACTTTTAAGGATATAATTAAGACTTAGAAGTGGTGTGTGTGATTGAATTCAGGGCCTCGTGCATGCTAAGCACACAGTCTACCACTAAGCTACACTCCCATCCCCTAGAAGTGAACTTTAACATTCATGGTTAATAGTTTAATCCAGGACCTCATATAATGCAAGTTTTCCTCATCAGGGAAATTGATTATGCAAGCAAACAAAAATCTGTAATATTTTTCATCATTATTTGTCAGTGTGGCCTCTAATTTACAAGTTTGAAATTGTTAACAGTCAATGTTAAAAGTTTTATTATGAATACTAATTTTAATATGCTTATTTTTCTTTCAGATGACATTAAAGTGTCAGTAAATGATTTTATCATCAAGGCAGCAGCTGTCACTCTGAAAGTAAGTGGCAAAGCCCAAATAATGTTATGATCTTATTGCTAAAAGTATCCTATTATGTAATCTCACTCACTTATTTTACAGACCAAGAAACTAGAATCAAAGGGGACCACAAACTAATTATGGCAGGTTAAAGACCATTTATTCAGCAAATACTAATCAGTCCTTTATCTTGTGCTGAATACATTGTAAGCAGTAGCAATACAGTGGTGAACAAAAGCCTGCATGGTTTCTGTTCGCACGAGTCGTATATTCTAGTTGGGGGAGACTTACATACATCATATGGCAGAAGTGCTGAGGAGAAAGAGAAAACAGGTTAAGAGGCCAAAATAACGAGGGGTGCTGTTCTTAGAAGGTAAAGAAGACCTCTCAGGCAAGGCCATAACAGAGACATGGATTGAAAAAAGAGAGGGAGATAAGTACCTGGTAGAAAGCATTCTTGACAAGAGGGACCAGCAAACATAGGGGCTGTGAGGAGTGCATTGTGTTATCCAGAGACACAGCACTGAGAGTGGAGTCAGTAAGAGTGGGGAGGTTAGGATGTAGTTTGAGGGTAAAAGGAGGGAGGACTACAGGGGCCAAAGTACATGAGGCTTTCTCAGCCATGGTGAGGACTAGGAATTTTATTATGGGTCAGAAGGAAGTCTTTTAGAAATTTTGAGCAAAGGACTAACATGATCACTTTTACTTTAAAAAGAAAAAGGAGAGCTGGGCGTGGTGGGGCACACCTGTAATCCCAGTACTTGGGAGGCTGAGGCAGGCAGATCTCAGGTTCAAGGCCAGCTTAGCAACTTAGACACTCAGGGACTTAGTGAGACCCTATTTCAAAATAAAAACAAAAGGGCTAGGAGTGTAGCTCAGTGGTAGAGTGCCCCTGAGTTCAATCCTCTGTAGCCACCCCCTCAAAAGAAAAAAAAAGACATTTTAAAGGGGAAAGGAGAGATGAAACTGAGCTCTCGAGGAGGCTGCAGAAGATGACCATGGCTTGGACTAGGGGTAGCAGTGGAAGTTTTGGTTACATCTCAAAAGTTGAGCCAACAGGATTTGCTAATGGATTTTATGTGAGATGAGAGAGATAAAAGAGCAAGAATTTTGTCGCAAGCAATGGGAGGGGCAGACTTTTCCATATACTAAAATTAGGAAAACTAGCAGAGGAGCAGGTTTGATGTAAGGAATCTCCAGTTTGGTTTTGGGTGAGTTAAGTTTGAGGAGCTGTATTTATAGTACATTTATATGAACTCATTGTTATTTCTCAGAAAGTACAACAGAGAACTTTAAATGCATGGCTTATCAACATTTATTTAATAGTTCATATAGCTTTTCTCTTTGAATTGTAGTAATAATTTTCTAATTATGAAGCATTGTTGAACTCCTTAAGTGAATCCCTTGTGGTCATGATTAGCTATTGCAAATATTTCTTTGTATAATGTTGTATCAGGAACCATAGTAGTTGTCAATTAAGTTTATATTTTTCCCGAAAAATCACCCATTTCACTTAAATTCCCACACTTATTAGCCTAGAGTCATTTAAATTTATTTCTTATAATTCTTTCTGTATCTTCATTTGTCTGGGATTATTCTAAACTCTGTCTTGCTTCTATTATTGCATATGTAAGTTCTCAGTTTATTTTATTATGTATTTCTTTTTGCTTGTTTTGGTTAGAAAACTTGAATGTGTATAGCCAGGCGTGGTGGCATATGCTTGTAACCCCAGTACTTCGGAGGCTGAGGCAGGAGGATCAAAGGTTTGCGGCCAGCCTCAGCTACTTAGTGAGGTCCTCCGCAACTTAGTGAGACCCTCTTTCAAAATAAAGAATAAAAACTAGGACTGGGGATGTAGCTTGGAGGTAGGATGCCCCTGGGTTTAGTCCCCAGTACCACAAAAAAAGAAAAAAAAACTTGAATGTATGTTCATTTCAGTTCTTTTTTATTCATTAATAAAGCTAAAAATTATGAATTTTCCTTTGAATACTACTAGACCGTGTCCCATAATTTTTTAGTTTTATAATTAAGTTTACTTGCCAGATAGTCTTCATTTGGTGGAGGGTTGGTTGGTTTGAGGTTTTTTTTTTTTTTTTTTTTACTTTAGTGTTGTCTGTGAATAATTTAAACTGTTTGAGGGGTTGGGACTTTATATTTTATTCTTTTGGCAATGTTACATTGTTGCATAAATGAATGATCTGAGCCTTGAAAAATGAAGAGATGGAAAAAGCAATTGAAAGTGATGTCAACGTAATCCTGAAACGTAAAGGAACTCAGAATGACAGTAAGAAGCTGGAATAAAGTTGAGATTTTATCTTAGGGAAGTGGTCACAAGTAAAATTGGATACATAGAGTGGAATCAGTTTGCTATGCTTTTCTGTAGAAAGCAAAGAATTTTTGAGAAGAGAAATTAGCTTTTAATTTCTATTTTCGGCACCATTTTATCCTGTTATATTTGGCAACACTATCATTACACACTATTTAAAGGCCTTTAGGTCATTTCACCTGTTTTTTTGTTCATCATTAAATGTAGTTGTTTGTGTGTTAAATGTATACATGCTCATATATAGTATATATCTTACTTTCACAATGCTTAGGAAATCACTTTTAAATAGAGGAGTAATTTATTGAGGGCTTGCTAATATGTATTCCAGAGCAGTGCTAAAATGTCAGACTTCCTTCATACCAAAGAAATACACTTGAATAGCACTCTGCTTTTCTTCTCCCCTCTGCCCCTCAAAGTCATATTGGTGGTCATCATATGAGGCAGGAAGTCTAACAAACATTAAATACCTTCTAGCAGATATATTTAACAAATGAAGCCCTTTTTTAACCATGATATAAAGGGATCAAAACATGTGCATCATTAGTATTCCCCCAAGCTTGCTTCAAAAAAAACAATAGTATTATTCTTCCCAAACATGAACAATAATTAACACAGAGAGCCAAACCATTTTTTTCAAACCAAATTTCTATTTATTTCCTCTGTCCAATTATATTCACTTTGGAAAATGCAAAATGCTGTTAATTATTTTTTTGTGACCACCTTGCTCTTAAGCTGTTTCTTGAGTAACATGTTTTGTTTTGCTTTTTCTGTTTCCAGCAAATGCCAGGTGTTAATGTAAGCTGGGATGGAGAGGGGCCGAAGCAACTGCCCTCTATTGACATTTCAGTGGCTGTGGCAACAGATAAAGGTTTAATTACACCAATCATAAAAGATGCTGCTGCCAAGGGTATACAAGAAATTGCTGACTCTGTGAAGGTATGTCTTGACAAATAGTATGCTTTTAAATTGTTAGAATATACTTTCAGTTATTTACTTTCACATAAAGTCTTGACATTCTGGTTACATTGCGACTTTGGGGGCGGGGAATATTTTAAGTGATTCTCACCTGTGTATTACAGGTTTTTAGGTTTTATCCAAGTATAGCCCATTTTAAGAAAATTTAATATTCGAGAACTCAAATAAAACACAGATAAATTAGAGACAAACTTTACGTTCTAGACAAAAGCTTTACTTCACAAAACCCAGAATTTAGTCCTTAAGGTGTAATTTCAGATAGATTTTAAGATTAAAGTAAACCTGAAACTATATTTCTGTTAAAGTAGTAATGGCCAGACTTCAGTGTTAGCAACATTCCATTCTTGAAATTTATTTCATTCATTTCCTACTTAAAATTGAGACACTGAAAGTACTTAGGATTCCAGAGGCAAGGTACTTTTTTTCTGCATTTATTGGAAAGTGATTTTTGTAGCTCCAAAATGGAGGAATCTGACTTCACCAAAATACATGTTGAGTAAGCAGGAAAACAGGAGTAAGTCAGCTTTGACAGCCTCAGTAATTTCCAAGGGTATTTCTTGGCAGAAGTATCATAGATCTGGAAGTGTTCACTGAAATTTTCAGGCTCATTTGGGTAAGTGATTTATTTTCATTTTCCATTTAGCCAAGAATCTGTTGTATATTTAGTAGTAGAACAAATTATAGGGTGGATAGAACATAGAAGATAAGACTTCATGGGGAACTGACAGTATAAATGCATAGACGTTTTTGCCCCAAATAAACAAATGAATGTAAGTTAATCTGGTTTTAAACACCCATAAATATTGAGCTTACTTGGAATTTTAGAGTTAAATATAATTAAAGGAGAACCTAATGGAATTGACATTTTTAGGTCTTTATTCTTTGGAAACATTTGCAGCATATCCTTATATAGATAAAAATGCAACAGTTTTTCTTAACTGAAAGGTGGTATTAATTTGGCCAAGTCAAAAGTCAAAGTAATAGATTTACTAGGGTATCGTATAATAGTCTCCCCTTTTCCCACAGGGCATTTGTTCTGAGACGCAAATGGATGCCTGAAACAACACACACACACACACACACACACACACACACACACATAAAATATATAATATATATATTATAAAGTTTGATTTAAAAATTAGGCATAGTAAGAGATAATTTAATAATAAAGTAGAAAATAACTAATAATAAGGTAGAATAATTATTACCACATACTGTAATAAAATTGCCGGCGTCATTACTCTTGCCTTTGGGGCCATTTTCAGTAAAATAAGGACTACTTGAACATAAGCTCCACAATTCCAGAACAGTTGATCTGGTACCAAGACAGATGCTAAGTGACTAATGGGCAGGTAGTTTATACAGCATGGATACGCCGGACCGAGGGATGATTCACATCCTGGGCAGGACAGAACAGAACAAATGGTTCAAGATTTTATCACACTATTTGGAACATTGTGCAGTTTAAAACTTACTGTTTATGTCTGAAATTTTCCATTTAATATTTTAAGACCAAGGCTGACCACAGATAACTGAACCTGTGGAAAGTGAAACTGCTGATACAGGGGACTAATATCCATGCCTTTTGTTTATCAAGGGTGTTCAGTAGCACCTGAGAATGCATGTATTTCAGTCAAATGAGATAGAGTGTAAAAATAACATGCAAAGTTCTTTATGCATGTTACTGAACTTAACTATATTTTATATACCTTAATTTTTAAAAATCAATCTTTATAGGATTTTTTTTTATTCTGAGCAATTTAGCTATTTTATTTTTGTAACACAAAATTCTTAAAACAGCTATGTTAGCATTCTGTATTCCTTGTATCCTGAAAGAACCTAAGTTTAAGAGGTAAGGAGGTTGCCTCAGCATCCTACAGCTGGGCCACACAGCAGCAGGAAGGATGGTCAGAGCCTTTTATAACGTAATGGTGCCTGATAGTCCTTGAGCATTTTCCGGAACTCTTAGCCCCTCTTATGGTTTGCCACGTTTTGGCTATTCCTCTGTGCTTCTCCTTCTACCTGCTTCTGTTCCACCCTCCTGTCTATGATCACCATTTCACTCTTGATCTTCCAATATGCCAGACACTCAACTAGGTACTTCATTTTATTTTGTTAGGAAGTTTGATTCTAGATCCCATACTTAATCACCTCTATGCCATACCACCACTCTCCTCTTTTAACTTTTTTTTTTTATGTCTAATGCTCCATCTCTTTACCACCCTTTGTCTTTCTCTCCTTCCTAGTTTCCAAACAGGAGGATTTGCTTTAGTCTACCGTGTATATTCTTGTATCAAGTATTCTTGCTAGGCAGATCTCCTTTATGCCAGACTGGTGGGTCACAGGGTAAAAATCGTAACAACCTATATGAATATAACCATCCTTTTTTTTTTTTTTTTTGTGGTACCGGGGATTGAACTCAGGGGCGTTCTACCTCCGCGCTACGCCCCCAGCCCTATTTTTTATACTTTATTTTGAAACCAGGTCTCACGAAGTTGCAGAGGGCCTCACTAAGGAGAGAAAGAGAGAGAGAGAGAGAGACAGGGAGAGAGAGAGCGAGAGAGCTGAGGCTGGCTGTGAACCCAGATCCTCCGGTCTCCGCCTCCCAAAGTACTGGGATTACAAGCGTGAGCCACCACGCCCGGCTTTATGTATGTTAGATATTTTATGCAACGATAATGTTCATTTAGCTGCTGTGGACTAGCAGGCTCTTTTTAAAAAAAAATTATTCACCAGTTAGGAACCTTGAGAGTATATGTGTATGTGTGTATGTGCGTGTGTCTCTCCTTCATATCCAATAAAAATTTTGGCTCAATTCAAATCAAGCAAGCACTCGACCACTAAGCTACATCCCCAGCCCAAGAGTGTCATTTTTATACAGTTTGAATGATGTCTTTATATCTACATCAAGCTTCATACTATGACTTATTAAAAATTGTAGTGTTTATGTATTTTAACAGACAAAATTCAGAATAGTTTTAATTCTAGAAGTAAAATCTACTTCACACCAGATAGAATAATATGAATAATTCATACATGAATATAGTATTTTTAATCTTCTTGTTTGAACACTCCTAAAGATATTTGTACAATTAACAGTTATTAACAATAACTATAATAATAGCAGTTCGCATATATGTGCCAGCTTCTGTTGTAGCCTTTATCTTAATTCTTCAGTCCTCTTTAAAACCACCCTACCAAGTAAAAAATAACAATTTGGTCAAGTTGTTAAAGAAGCTAATAAATAAAAAGAGTTATGTAATTTGGCCACAATCTTATATCTATTAAGTGATGGAGCCAGTATTTGAACCTAGTCAGTTCAGTTGAAGACTAGAGCCTGTGGTCCCAAGCAGCTTTTCTGCTTCTCATTGAATAATTGCAAAACCATGTTTGGCTGTAGTGATTGGATTATTCTTCTTCCAGAACCAGTTGTGTTTCCTCTCAAAAAAAAAAAAAATTGAAAAGCAGTTCCTGGACTTCAAGAAGCAAACAAGTCAAGGCTAGCCAAAGAATCGACAGTTATATACCAAATGTGCTGTAATTAGCTGACTCACTACACAGAAGAAAAGCAGTACAGTTATTGGTGTTCTATCTGTAAGACAGTCTCATGATTCAGAATTTGAGATACAAGACCAGAGCAAAAAGTGTTAAGAAAGAAGAGACCTAAGTTAGGAGAGTAGTCTACCAAAGAAGCAGTGACGATTTGAGCAGGAGTGTGCGGTGGTGGCCTTAGTGGGCAGGCAGTGGACACGTGACAGCAGTCTTTGAGAGGACTGTGAGGTTCTCAGTTCAGATGTTGCTTTCATAAGGTCTCCTGCAGCTTCCATATCTCAAATGGCCCCTAATATTCTATCCCATTACCCTATTTTATTATCCTTCAGTAAAAGTTTATCGGTGTTTGGAATTACCTTGTTTATTTATCTGTTGGCCCTTGTGTATCCCCTGCTTTCTGATGTTGACTGTCTCGTTCTTTGCCATATATCCAATTCTAGAAGAGAGTTAGGAATATAGTAGTTGCTTAGTGAATTTATTTTATAAAAAAAATCAGTGAAAACTGTTTTGTTGATCATTTTTCAAGGGTTTGTGGAGCCCTGATGAAGAACACCTGTGCTACATATATTTACTTCTTGACCTTTAGTAATTCAATATATGCCCTAGCCAAGTTCCAGTTTCCTGAATAAAGCCACATAGTAACAAGCCCTAGATCCCATGCTGTGCTTAATTCTTCATTCATTGTAACAGTTTCAAAGGGCAGAGGCAAAGTTTACCTCTTAAGAACCAGTAAATCTTTTGAGTGGATTAGCAAGGTATGTGAAATATTGTAGAAATATTTTCTAGGCATCTTTTCTTACATCTTGTAGCGGTGTGCTTCAGATAGCATGCATTTCGATTTTAAGTTCACATTTCAGTAGGTCCAGTTGAGAATTATACATTTTCAGAATCAACAATGCTCCTCAGACTTGCTGCTATTCCTGTCTCCTTTTAAAGTTCATTGACAGGATATCCTGCTGATAATTGATGGCCTACAGAGGTTTGTTTGTTTGTTTGTTTGTTTGTTTGTTTTATAGTATGTGTAGTTGAATCCAGTTCTTAAAATGAGTTTTGCTTTTTTTTTTAATTTGTTCCAGCCTGGTAACTCATCAGATGTATTGAGATCATCTGCTTTAAAACAAAAAGAAAGCCGGGCGTGGTGGCGCACGCTTGTAATCCCAGTACTTTGGGAGGTGGAGACCGGAGGATCCGGGTTCGCGGCCAGCCTCAGCTCTCTCGCTCTCTCTCCCTCTCTCTCTCTCTCTCTCTCTCTCTCTTTCTCTCTCTCTCTGTCCTTAGTGAGGCCCTCCGCAACTTCGTGAGACCCGGTTTCAAAATAAAGTATAAAAAATAGGGCCGGGGGTGTAGCGCGGAGGTAGAACGCCCCTGCGTTCAATCCCCGGTACCGCAAAAAAAAAAAAAAAAAGAAGTCTTTCAAACTTTATATATTCTGTTCAAATCATGTGCACAATTATATTGCTGGAGGCAAAAAAAGAAAAACAACTTTGTAGATTTTTCAATTTTTTATATTCCAAGGACTCTATAAGTCAAAGCTCATCTCTTCATTTCACTTCAAATTCAAAGCTTCATGAGTAGTTTTATTCAAGTAGTATAAGTCTGTAATTGTTTCAGTTAGCACTGAGTCACAGTAATATGTTGATCAGATTCAGAGGTTTTTAAAGAATGTTTTAGTTTTGAAAATCGAAGTCATCTGTGGTTTAAAATTAGTTATCAGCTGTGATTATAATAGCGTCGGTATTGGTTATGTAATATAAAATATTAAATAAGCCCCACATTTACTTAATCTACCCAAATGACAATGACCTCACTTTTTCCTGCCCTTCCCCTCATAAATTAATTCACTATTAACTGTTTATATGTGATGACTGAACCGTAATCTCCTTGCTCTTGAAGTATTGAGAAATAAAAGATTAACAGAGGATGGTTAATTCCAAGTGCAAGGTAGAGGAAAATTTAACTACTTTTCTCAATGCTGCTCTCAGTGTCATCGTCTTTCTCTCTCTAAGCTTTTAAAAATGAGTATTAAAAAGAGATGTGAAACTAGTACATTTTTATATTCCTCATGGCAGTATAAATTGGACTAGCTCGTTCCGGAAGTGTTTCAGCTGTGGTGTCAAGAACTGAAAGAAGCTGTTCTCTAGGGCACAGTCATTTTGCTTCTGAAAATGTATCTGAAACAATTCAGAAGAAACCAGTAAACCAAACTGTAACACCAAGAAAAGGACTGAGTAAATTTTATCAGATACGTTCTTTAGAATCTTGAACAGATATTAAAAGTTATTCTATAAAGACTAACAACACATAAGATACATATATACTACTGAGAAGTGAAATATAAAATTCAGGTTATATACGTTGTCGATGAAGGTGAAGCAAACACTGAAAATGAAAAGTGAGGTATTGGTTGTGGGACTGTGGGTACACTACTTAGGTTACCATTGGATAATTTATTTAAAGCCTACTAGATTGACAAGAATGGCTTGTTTTAATATTATTGTCTTACAAGAAAAAATGTTATAGGTAAAATAGAAAGTTGCATTGTGTATATAGCTGAAACATTCTACATACTGTTGGTACACAGGATAAATCTAACTGAAAAAAAATGTTTTAAGGATTTTTGATGAACTTATTTATCTTCTTGGGTTATCTCTAACTTGTTTGTTTTTAAAATTCTATTAGAATTATTTTTATATCTCTCTAACATCTTATAAAGCCAAATCAAGGCCTATCAGAGATGCGAGTATATATTCTGCACAAATATTTCAAATGCCACTATTAAATGTATAACACATTTTGGTTATTGTGCTATTTATTTTTTTCTCAGGCACTGTCAAAGAAAGCAAGAGATGGAAAATTACTACCTGAAGAATATCAAGGAGGATCTTTTAGGTAAAATTTAGATTCTCAGTTATCGGTAGCATCAAAGAATATTTAATATATGTTTTATATTTATATAAAAGTTTATATATATATAAACTCCATGTCAAGTTGTTTCATTCATTTATCTGAGCCATTTTTAAAATTTCAGCTATCATCCAGTTTATTTACATAACAGAATATATGAAAATATTCTTCAGACTAGTCAAGCTTTCCCATCAAAGCTAGAGGCACTCATTAATGTTAAAATAAACATTCTTTTGAATGGATGAGCATGGGATGACATTAAGGTTCTTAAGCTTTTATTTTTTTAAAATAAATTTATAAACAGTTGATATATAAACTTCAACTATTTTCAAGTGTCACATAAAGCGCACTGAGTGGAGCTTGAATTTTTTTACAAAGTGAAGGAACTTGGGTAACTACCCAAAGAAAGATACAAAACATGACTAGTATTTCAGAAGCCTCTGTTTATCCTTCCTAATCATCACCCTCCTTCAAAGGTAACCACCATTCTTAGAATCAGAAGTACTATTTTTTCTTTATTGTCTGAATTTTTTCATTTATCACGGAGAAATTCACCACATTACTATGTGAAGCAGCCATTTAATCATTATTGTAGCATATAGTACTCTGTTGTATAAATGTACCAGTATCCATTTTACTTTCAATGGGCATTATCTTGTTTCCAGATATTGCAAATAATGGTGCTATGAACATTCCTACTAGTGTCATCTAGTGAATATATGTCCATATTTATGTGAAGTAGACGTTTAGACCTAAAAGTAGAATTCCTAGGTTAAAAGATTTAATAGTTAAGTAATTTTCCAAAATGGGTATACAGATTTTCGCTTCCATCAACAACGCATGAGAATGCCCTGTTCTCCATAACCTTGCCTATATTTTCATGTTATGTTTTAAATTTTAATGATTCTTAGAGGGTGTGGTGGTACTCTTTGTGGCCAGGGAAATGGCAATTAATAATGTTGAATACTTTTGCATTTATGAGCCATTTGGCTTTCTGGTAACCCATCAGATAAAGTACTTGTTGAAGTCTTGCATCCAGTTTTAAAAATGATTTATAGGAGTTATTTCGAGATACACAGAGCTTTGTAGGATGTTTTATTTCATATACCTTTTCCCACTCTGTGGCTTGCCTTTGATTCTTTCAGTGATGTTTTTTGAACAGAAGTTCTGAATTTTAATGGATTCCTATTTATCAGTACTTCTTCTTATAGTTGGCACTATTTGTTTAGTGTTAGGAATTTTTGCCCGACCAAGTCACGAAGTCATTCTTCTATGTGTCATCCTGATGCATTATAACTTTACTTTTCACATGTACATCACAGTCCATCTGAAATTGGGTTTTTACATGCTATGAAATAGAAGTCAGGGTCCTCTTTTTTGCCCCCATGTGGATATTAAGTGAACCCAGCATCATTTACTGAAAAGAGTTCTCCTCCATAGCATTTAGAAGGTGACCATATATGTGTTGGTCTGTTTCTGTGTTCTCTCTTCTTTTCCATTGGCCTGTTTGTCTGTCTCTTACTTGGTTACCACCAACCTATAACTTTTTTTTTTTTTGGTATTGGGGATAGAACTCAGGGTCATTCTACCGCCAACCTACACCCCCAGCCCTATTTTATTTTTATTTTGAAACGGTCTTGCTAGGTTGATGAGTCTCACTACTTGCTGAGGCTGGCCTTGAACCTATAATCCTCTTGTCTCAGCCTTCCAAGTACTGAGATTGCAGGCATGCGCCACCAGACCTGGCTAACCTAAAACTTTTGATAACTGGTAAGGAAACACTTCCAATTCTTTGTACTCTCAACACTGTCTTTTCTAGCTGTTCATATTCCAAATAAATTTTATAACCAATTTGTCATTTTTCACTCACATACACACACTTTACACCCAACTGGTATTTGATTGGGATTGTATTAAATCTTTTGACCAGTTTGAGGAAAATTATCATCTTCACAGTATTGAGTCTGAATTCTTTTATTTCTTTCAATTATGTTTTGTAATTTTTTTGTTGAGGTCTTATATATTTTCATTAGATTTATTCCTTGGTATTTGTTTTTTTATACTATTATCAGTGCTGTTGGTCTTAAATTTCATTGTCTAATTATAGCAACTCGTATATAAATATAACTCTATTGACCTTTTATCTAGTGACTTAAATTCACTTACTAATCTTACTAGTTTATCTGTACAGCCTTAGATTTTCCAGGTGCACAATCAGTTCATCTGTGAATAATAAGTTTTAGTTCTTCTTTATAGTACTGATACCTTACATTTCTTTTTCTTGTCATATTTCACTACTTAGGATCTCCAGTTCAATGCTAAGTGTTTGATAATAGATATAATATTTATGTTGGTCTGAATAGTTTAGTAGAAGGCTCAGTAGCACATGATAATTTTTTAGTAAAGTTAAAATATATGCTTCAGAGAAAACCCTTTGATCAAAGACGTGCCACCTTCAGAGCTTTTTCTCCCCCCTCCAGTATTTCCAACTTGGGGATGTTTGGCATCGATGAATTCACTGCCGTGATCAACCCCCCTCAGGCCTGCATCTTGGCTGTGGGGAGATTCCGGCCTGTGCTGAAGCTCGCTGAAGATGAAGAAGGGAATGCCAAGCTTCAGCAGCACCACCTCATCACGGTCACCATGTCAAGTGACAGCCGAGTGGTTGATGACGAACTGGCCACTAGGTTCCTTGAAAGTTTTAAAGCAAACCTAGAGAATCCTATCCGGCTTGCCTAGTCCTCCGCAAACGAGAGGTTAATTGAATAGTTGTTAACCAAGAAACGTGCTATAGGTAAACAATTAGGTATTTAAGTATGAAGGAGATGAAATGTTTATTTATTTAAGAGGAAAGCATTTGACCCAAGTTGTCTTTATTTTCAATTTGGGTTTTATTGTTTTAAAAATAAATGATGGTAAACTATAACTAATAAAGGAAAGAGAACATTTGGTTAGATCCATTTTTAACTTCTGGTGCTGTACAGAGGGTATTAAACGAGGCAAAAATCAGATTATATGTTTGGCTCATTTGAGCATTTTTGAATATTTGATAATGTACATACATGGTAAAATCAAAAAATTGATAGAACTCTACCTTGATTGTGCTGTAGAAGTGGTCTTTAAAGAAATGTCCAGTAAGTTAGCAGTGGAACCTTTCTTTTATAAGCACTGCTTTAGATATACTTGAACAATTTAATATGTACAGAGGTTTATTCTGGATAATAGTAAATAAATAAGGGGTTGTGGCAACATTATTAAGCTTTTTATGTATATAAAGCCATATATGTTTTAGCCATATATGTTTCTATTGTCTTATTTTTCACTTCTATAACACTGTGAACTTCTAGAGAAGAATGGAAGAAACAAAAATGAAGAAAAAGCAAAATAGTTGTTTGGTTCAATTAAAAACTATGAGTAAAAATCTAAACCTTCAGAAGTAAACTGCTCACCTTCATGGAATATATTTAAATAAATTGTGTCCTATCCTATCTTCCACCAAACATTTTAAGTTAATATTGACTTAAATACAAGATGTTTTTTCTTAGTGCATTTTAATCTTCTGTATTGCACAATAAAATGTGAGAAAATATTAAAATTTCTATTTTACTTTGAATGTTTAGTAAAACCTTGAAGTAGATTAGCAATTTTTCTGGGTCATCTTAAAAGGTAGTTGACAGAAGGAAGTAAGTAATGTAAAAGTTTACTCAGAGTAAAAGAGAATGCGTATGCAGAACAGATGAACACTCTCCTTTATATTCCATCAATGATAGGGAACGGTGACTAGTTATCATAAATGTTAGAAGAGATTCCCTTTTGGCAATTCTGATATGCTGGGAAGATAACTATATTTAAATGGGATGTAATGAATGATAATTGAATTCACCAGTCACAGAAGGACTCTCGCGAGTGTCAGCTGACATAAATTACCAGAAGAAAAACTATCATACAAGTTGTGTTAGATATGACATGATGAACTATATAAGCCCTAACAAAAAGAAACTTCTAAAATAATTAGGGCCCCAGTCTATCAATTGTTAAGAAAATGCTTAATTCAGTTACTCAGGTTTTTTTTTTGTTGTTGTTTGTTTGTTTGCAGTACTGGGGATTGAACACAGGGGCATTCTACCTCTGAGCTACATCCCCAGTCCTATTTTTTTATTCTTATTTTGAAACAGGGTCTCACTAAGTTGCAGAGGGCCTAAGTAGCTGAGACTGGCCGCGAACTCGGATACTCAGGTCCCAGCCTCCCGAGTACTGGGATTACAAGCGTGGACCACTATGCCCAGCTCAGTTACTCAGTTTTAATAGTTGTTTTTTTTAAAATAGTTTTCAAAACTTTTGCGATGTTAACAATTTTAATGAAAATTGTAACATGCAGTTTTGAAAAAAATATGTTATAATACTTTCAAAGTCAGTTATAACTGAAATTATTATTTGAAGGTTTTTTTTTCCCCTAGTTTCTTTACCTGAGTAATAAAGCATGAGATAGCCATAAATAAGCCGTGGCCTGGAGTTGTTTTCCACGGACTGATGCCCATGAACGACAGTGCATCGATGAGATGGGCATTGAAACCCACCTCAGCCTGCCTGATAGAATTGGGCTCTGCACAGAGGTGCTGGGTCAACTGAAGACATTTTAACTCTGTGGACAGCACAACTGGGCTGTTCTTGTAACCAGTTGCTTCTTATGGTTTGACTTCTCAGCTTTTGGTACAAATGCTTGTTCATTCTGACTACAAGTATTTTCTCTAGTATTTCTATAGTGATTAGATTTGTATAAGGAAATTGACATTACTAAGAAGAATTTTATTACAGTGTAAAATCAGAGAATAACACTGATTTGAGAACAGACTGTGGTACACATGGTTTGAATTGTGTGAATCAGCAGGCCCCTCCCACATTATAATGCTAATTTATTTCTCTTGCATAGGTATCACACTGAGAGGACAAATGAAATGTACTTGGTCATCTTTTTTTCTCATTTAAATAGGGGAAATAACTAAAATATCTAGGGAAAAGCAACACACATTCCAGTTAACACCTCGGCATGAAAATATCAATGGATATTAGGATTTATAAGTCAAAATGGCTTTGCTTCTTCCTAATTGTAATTTCTAGCTAACACAGACACAGTTTGTTCATTATTTTGTGCTAGATTAAAATCATGTGTATACTGCTGACCAGACTCTTTTGCTGGAAATATTACTAAGAAACTTATATATACTGCTCCGGTATTTTATAAAATGTCATATGGAACTTTTACTTCTAGATTTTTTTCTTTTCTTTTTTGACTTTGGACTTAATTCCACAATAGATTATATAGGCCAACCATATGGGCAGTATGTGGAAAGTAAACCTCTTTTTCTAACCTTTCACTGAAAGCTAGGTGGTGCTGTGAGTTAATGTATTGCAGTGAGCATGTGGGAGAAAAATTATAATGGCATTTAAATCTTGGTTTTTAAGAAAAATTTGTCCTTATTACATATTACATCATGATGGAATTTGTCTCGGGATCAAGTGCGCCATAGGTGTGAATTAACCATTCACTTAAACATGATGTTATTAATGGGAAACTTTGGATTTTTGAACAGGGAAGTTATCATGCAGAATTACTTTGAGATTTATCTGGCCATATACAATGTAAGTTAAGATAGAGGAGACCAGTCAGCTGTCATGAAGGCATGAGAAGCTCTAGGACAGTGTCTTTAGAGAAGGGAGAACGTGAGGAATGTTTGGCTCGGTAGGGTGCTGTGCTGTTTTGAGTGTGTCGTGGGTGTGTTCTGTCAGACAGTGCAGCAACGGTGATGTCATTTCCCCCTTGGCTCCCATTTGCCAATATCAAAAGGGTTAAGCTTCTGATAAGTTACATATAGCAAATAGTATGTTGCAGAAGACATTTAAACTTTTTGTAATTGGAAAAAGTAGTGGTCTTTCAATAAAGTCATTTGAAGTAGTTTTATGTTTTGTAAATTTTTTTTAGTGTCTCTGTTGGTTTCAGGAGATGGAGGCAGGAAGGGTCGGAGGCAAAGTATGGTTTTTCTAGTTTTGTAATATTGAAGACACCATTAAATTGAAATTATAAGGTAGTGTACAGGTATACTTTGAAATATGATTATCAGCCTCTCAGTACCAGTCATTTGTTTCTTTCATCATATAGTTTAGTGTCATATTTTTATCACTTCTCCATCTTTTGTAACAAGTCCAAACAGCCTTCTTCTTCCTGAGAAAGTGAATATTGTTTAAACCTGTTAACTTAAACTCTACTGTAGATGATATATGCAATTAAGGAAAAAGTGGGCTTTTATTAAAAGTTGAGAAATGATAAGCAAAATCATTCATTGATTTTGGAGTTGCCTTTTTCACATCTAAACTGTTGTATTTTTTGAAATGTCTTAGTTTTTGAAATTATTGCTCCTATCACTAAAAGATAGGTCTTTTCAAGATAAGGCTGTTGTGATTGAATGATACAGCGTTACTCATAGCACTGTATAAATCAGAAAGTGTTAAGTAATTGTAAGGTGTTAAATGTTTAGTCACATGAATTGAACTTTTTACTTTTTATCAGTGACTCATCATCAGTCTGTCAGTTAAGTAGTGGTATTTACCAGGAAGCTATAGGATAGTACTTAATTAATTATCATCTTTCCCAATAGAATTACTTACTGGTCATTAGTACATACATTTCTTTCCAAGTTAATATATTTGTTAAATTAAGAGTATTTTTAATTCTAATTTTAGCTTTATCTATAAATTACTGTTCTCGGTAAAAACCTTATTTCTGTGCTTCAGTATTCTTACCTATTGTGGAAACAAGAGGGTAAATTAATCATTGTACTGGTTGCTTATCTTTTTTTTTTTTTTTTTTTGCGGTACTGGGGATTGAACCCAGGGGCGTTCTACCTCCGAGCTATACCCCCAGCCCTATTTTTTTTTATACTTTATACTTCGTGAAACCGGGTCTCACGAAGTTGCGGAGGGCCTCACTAGGTAGAGAGAGAGAGAGAGAGAGAGAGCGAGCTGAGGCTGGCCGCGAACCTGGATCCTCCCAAAGTACTGGGATTACAAGCGTGCGCCACCACGCCTGGCCTGGTTGCTTATCTTGTTTAATTTCCTCAATTTTGTGTGAGAGATGTATCCTACTTTGCAGTGAGACCCCTCCTTTGTAAAATCTCAGAGATTACATGTGCAAATTCACAGATTAGACAGATAAATGATCAAAGCTTAGAAGTGCCATAACTGGGCTTCAAACCTAGATCTGGGGTACAAAAGATCAAGCTCGCTGTGCTACAAGATACAGCCTTCTAAGTTTTAATACTGCAGCTGAGCTACTTCTACTGAAGGCCCTGATCTTTAGTAATAACACTGATGTGTTTACTACATAGCCCTCTTAATTCACTTTTTTTTTCTGTTGTGGTTCTCTTTGCACTTTTCTGGTAAGTGTGCAAGAAATAAGGGATTTTTTATTCATGTTTTTATTATGGACATACTATTAAGCTGAAATGTTGAAGTTAGGTGCTTTGGTTCATACTTTTTTTTTGTACTGGGGATTGAATCCATGAGCATTCTACTGCCAAGCTACACCCCCAGCCCGATTTTTATTTCTTATTTTGAAACAGGGTTTCACTAAATTGCTGAGACTAGCCTCCAACCTCCTGTCTCAGCCTCCCAAGTACTAGGATACTAGGATTACAGGCATGCACCACTGCACCCAGCTTTGGTTCATACTTCTAACAGAAGGCTTAGAAAAACAGGCACACCAAAAACTAGCAGTGTAGTACCCCTCGGGATAAATATATAGAATCTTTTACCTTTAGTAAATAGTTTAGAATCTGGTCCAAGTTCAGAACTAAAAGTTGCCTTAGTTTTTAATTCAGACTTCTGTATTAAAACTGTCAGTGTCCACTCAGTTGGGGCCAGTGGTTGGTTGATGGCAGAGAGGTTCACTGGGTTGCCCAGGCCAGATCTGTCCCAGGTCACCAAGCGAGTTGGAAACAACCTCCAGGGCACAAGTGAGCCTCCACTGCTGGGCTGGCACGCTGGGGGAGTCAGGATGCCACTGAGGGTGGGAGTCGGGAGTACATGGGGTCTGTGTGGGGAAGACCATGGGAAGGTGGTCATCAAGGCACGCTGGGGTCACTGCAGGGTCAGTCCATCACTGGATAGTCTACCTGCTGACCAGCCATGCAGCAGCAGGAGCTATCGATGTCTCTCAAGTGCCTTCCTCTGAGAAAGCTTAACATTGTGCTTGCTGTAAAGGAGAAAGGCTTAGAACAGTGGTATTCATTATTGTAAAATACGCATTGAAGAGTAAATTTGAAGCCAAGAGACAGTAAGTTAATAACCAGCACAAGCGATCAACCAGAGAAGCTAGGAAGTAAAATTTAATCTCATAATTTGGAGTAAGACCAAATGTTAAGACAGTTTAGAAAAGTATAGCAAACTATGTTTAAGACCTGCTTTGTGGGTAGAAATCTGTCTAGCTACAGGTATTATTTTGGAAATATTGTCACTTTATATCAAATTACCAGATTTGCTGGATGAAACATTCATTAAAAAGTCCTTAAAAGTACAATGTTGAAATACATTATTCCTTTAACAATTGTGGATACCTGTCAGGCAAAGCTAAGAGCCCTTACCCGAAATCAGCTTCAACTGTAGATATTGAGGTACATTGTATATTGAGGTACCTGAAGACAGTTCAGCAAGAAGACGTCACAGAGGAGGTAACATTGGAACCAATTTTTTACTTTACTTGTTATAACCAACTCCCCCCCTTTTTTCTGATTTCTTTAATTAAGCTCAGCAGTTCATTTTCCAAGTGTTTGACTCAGTACCTGTACCTATCACTATAATAACTTTAATTCCAAGAACACATAGAAATTTTTAATTAGAAGGAAAGCTGTTCATATGGGGAATTGCTTGGGCAGAAAAAGCTTTACACTCTACTACTCACAAAGAAAACGTTCTGCCCTTGCCACATGAGCCTATGAATTGGGCAAAATGGAAGCTCAGTATTCAGTGGGGCATATTTCTTATCTCCAGAATGAATCGTTGCAACTTTGAAAACTATCAAGAGTAGCTTTGTAAAAAGTCTTAAAAGTGGAAAAACTGGTAAGTGAAAATTAATAAAAAATGTCATTTTGTGTGGGAAATTATAGGACTTTTATTTTCTAGGCAGATATTTTAATAACTTCTGGTTATCTAATTACTTAATTTTCATTAAATAGATACAGACCTTTTCTTCAAATGATGCATATACTAACTATAAAAATATAATAATGCATTACTGATAGGTAACTTACTGTGTCCCAAGCATCGTTGTGAATACATGTATTATTAGCTCAAACATCCTTACCACCATCAATAAGATAGGTATTATTATCAGCGGTATTCACAGAAGGTAAGTAACTTGTCCAAGATCACACAGCTTGCGGTGGCAGTGACCGGATCAGTCAGGTAGCCTGGACCCAGAGCTTCAAGAGATTCCTCTTTCTAAAACCTTAATTTGTATCTGGGCGTGGTGGTATGCGCCTGTAATCCCAGTACTTGGGAGGCTGAGACAGGAGGATTGCAGGTTCGAGGACAGTCCCAGCAATGTAGCAAGACTCTCAGCAACCTAGCGAGACCCTGAGCTTAGCACATTAATAAGACTCATGGGTTGGGGACATGCTGCTGTGTTGGTATAGTGGAAACTGCTTTTTGAACCTCCCAGCAGCATCTTGTACCAGAGTTGTATGAACTATAGAACTCTGGCTACAACCACAGTAATCTGACATTTGGCTTCCTCTGGATTTTGATATTGATGAATGATGATTCATGAAGGGTTGATAGCTGTTGTGGATCAATAATTGAGGGTCAAACAGGAAAATACCATTTCCGTGTTCTTGTGTAGAGAGCAAGTCGTTGAATGATAGCCAGAGTTTTTTTTTTTAGCTTTGCTCTGGGTTAACAAGTTACAGGAAAACACATCTGATAAAATTTTTACAGTAAAATGTATTAAATGTCTTTTGTGGTTGTAAGTACATGTTCTTTCCATGCAGATATCAGAGCTTGGTATAGAAGTTTCTCTCTGCTCCCTGATTTTTCCCAAATTGTTTTTCACCTTTCCTGGATATGTTTTTTGGAAAAGTGTATCACTTTTGGACCCAGGGACTTATGTACTTACTGACAACACAGGGCTCATACCTGTGGAACGCCAAGATGACTGGGTTTCCCTCACTCTTCCCCCTGCCACCTCATCAGGCATCAGTTCAACCTTCACTCAACACTCCTGTTTTATTAAGGGACTGGGGGAATCTGTTGAAGCCGTTCTGTGCCTTTCTTTCAAGAGCGCACTGATCAAGTAAAAGCACCGAAACTCGCCCATAGCATGCATTTTGTAAGATGTTGTGAGGCCAGTTTCTCTTCTATTTTGGGTAGATTTGTGAACATTTTAAGGTGATAGCATTGACCTGTCTCTTCTTAGGAGGCCAAAGAAGTCTTTGTATATTTATTTATTTATTTATTTATTTGTTTGTTTGTTTATTTATTTATTTTGCAACCATAAATAGGGTATTCAAAAGCAATTTACCTAAAGACTCCTTTTGTATCTACACCAGTTGTGGTTTTTCCATAAATGGAAAATTCCATTCCCTTTCATTGGAGAATAACTTTGTAGCAAAGGTTTCTGCTTCATGATATTCAAATAGTAAGAGATAATTGAGCCGGGCATGGTGGTGCACACTTGTAATCCCAGTACTTGGGAGGCTGAGACCAGAGGATCTGGGTCAGGTTCACAGCCAGCCTCAGCTACTTAGTGAGGCCCTCCGCAACTTAGTGACACCCTGTTTCAAATAAAGAATAAAAAATAGGACTGGGGGTGTAGCTCGGAGGCAGAATGCCCCTGGGTTCAATCCCCAGTACCACCAAAAAAAAGAGATAATTCGTGGATTCTTGCCTTTTTAAGAAAAAGTTATTAAGGAGAAGATAAGGGGGGAATAATACTAACAAAATAGAAAAATACCCATGAAAAATATGGACCATATACTTCTCTATGGCTGTAATAGACTGAATAGGCACATGGATAAGGACTTCAGAGTAACATGTGCTGTCAGTCTGATTTGAGTAGAGTCAGACTGGCCTCTTTTTTTTTAAAGAAAAGTTGCGTTGCTTTTTTTTTTCTTTTTTCCTGCACTGAATGAAACTCCTTAGTAGTTAAATGTTGGTTATTGGTATTTACCTAAAATTAACAAACAAGACCATTAGACAACAGGATTTTTAGATTTTCTGTACTTCTTTGCTAATTGTGTTTTGTTTCACCTTTACAAAGACATTTTCAAATCACAAGCAATGATAATTTTAAAATAATTACATAAGAAGCCCTGATGTTCCCCTGTACTCATTCATTAGAAGGTAGGAATGCTCACTTTTATGTACCCTAAACATGTACCAAATTTGACCAGGAAATTCAAGCTCCTTCTGTTCCCTCCTATTTCTCCGTCCCCCTCCCCTGCCCCCAGAGAGCCAGCATCTGATGGGGCTCATCAAGGGAGAGGATACTCATTAGGCTGCGGTGCCAAGATTCCCATCTGTTGGTTTCACTTACTTTTTCCATGTAGCAGGTGTGGTCAGATCTGCCTGAAGCTGTCACTACTTGAGAGGCAGCCTTGTTAGGCGGGGCTGGATTAGGTAGATCAAATTATCTGCTTTGGGTCTTAAGGAAAGTTTCTTTTCCTTTTGGTGTAATTGTATAATCCTTTGTATTTTTCCTGACAGGGGAAGGGTAAACTGAAAAGCTGAGATAAGGGTGTGGGCCTATAGGATAGAAGCTCAGGAGGCTGTGCAACCTGTTTTTGTTGGTTTAGTCAGTGGAGGTGTGCTGGTAAATGTTTAACAACCACCTGTCTGGGGAAGAAATGTATGTGCACATATAATCAAATGTAAGTCTCTTAAAAACTTGCTGATGTACAAATAATAAGATGCATAATTTACAAATACTATAACATGCAATACTCTTTATTGTAAATTTTATATAAAGTCATTCTCACAGAATGCTTTCCCTAATTTTACAGGACTCTTGTGTCTGTAGCCCAACTGGAGGTGTAGTTGATGAATAAGTATGGCTCCCGACGTGAATGTTGGTTAGTGTTTTCCTTTATGTGAAATGAAAATGACATAGGTTGGATTTTCACTTGTTTGTTAATGATGAGAGTACTTTCTTTAATGAATCAGACAATTTTCAAATGCTGAAAGAGTATTTCCTCAAATTTTGTGCTATTTACAATGTGTTAGCTATAGGCATGGTGTGTTTTTAAGTTTAATCTACATTATTTACATTTTCTCCACCAGTTTCTTAGTTCCCATGGCAGTCAACATATCAAGCCCTGATTTGTTGCATTTGTTGATTTCCATGCTGTAAAATGTTCTGATTTCAAGCTTCCAAGGTGATGCCTCTGAATGTAGACTATTAGCACACCATTATATACCATTTCCACAGTTAAAGATACAGTAGATGAGCCAGGTGTGGTTGTGCATACCTGTAATCCCAGTACTTGGGAGGCTGAAACAAGAGGGTTGCAGGTTTGAGGACAGCCTCAGCAAGTAGACTGTCATCAACCTGATGAGACCCTGTTTCAAAATAAACAATAAAATAGGGCTGGGGGTGTAGCTCAGAGGTAGAATGCCTCTGGGTTCAATCCCGAGTAACACACACACAAGATACAATAGATGTATAAAGCCTTAAGAACATAGATAATAGTAACTGATTAAGAAATGATGAGCATTGGATATTATCTTTTTGATAGAATTTCTTTAAGCTTATATAATTCAACTTTTAGTAATGGCTATGTTTAGTAACTGGCTTGCAAAATTCCTGAAAATTGAACAGTTACCTCTCACAAGCTGGTCTAGCCAGGTTCGACTACCACTAGTCCTAGGACTTCCAACTTAGATTAGTGGTTTCCTAAAGGAAGAGGGGGGGCATGACATATGCCAATATTCCATGCTGTTTAAAATATAAAATCCAGGGCCCCATCCCTAGAGATAAGGCTGAAGTGAGACCTAGAACTATAGTGCAGAACAAAATTCAAAACTCCGAGATAGGCAACCAGATTAGAAACTCTTCCTCCAGCAGATGGAGTGCTTCTGGCCCCGGCCAGCTTCCATCAGGGTTTCAGGTCGAAGCCCCATTAACAATACCTCTTTCCTCACTTGGTCTTGTTCTCTGCTCACATGTTGCATCCCTTGGAACCTCATGGGGTAGAAGGTGGAATGGGGGGCTAGCGTGGGAAAGAGTTCCATGTCCCAGATCCTGGAACTTGGTGACTTTTTCTCCCACTGGTAACACGTAATGTCTTGGCTAGCACCACTACTATCCTTACGGAAGTAGAAATCAAGCCAAATTTCTTAGTTCCTAACCAAAACTTAGACCACGGAGAAAGCAGAACTGAATATGAAAGGCTGAGGGCTAGTTAGTTGGAACTATGAGGTCTTTTGCTGGGGTTGGCTACTGACTCATGGGGAAATTTTCTGTCACAGCATGAGGGCACAGTATGATTGTGTCGGTGCAGAGCTGGTTCAACAATTGGAAACAGTGGCTTCCGTGGTTGTTTGAAATTAATACATGAAAACTTGAAGTTAGAACACATGAAATGGGGAATGATGTTTTGTTTTTTTTTTCAAAAGGTTTTTTGCATTATGAAAAGATTCATAGAAAGTTACCTCCAAACTACCCGTCAGATAGTGGTGCTTTACAAATGCTCATTAAATGGTGCTTACAAAATTCTCACTTATGCATGTTTTCAAAAATGTATTTAAACCTATGTTCCGTGTGCAGTATCCAGAACTTGTCTCCTCATTGGAAATATGACCCAAACGGGGAGGATTGCGGGTGTGTTCAGGACAGTAACAACACAAAACCCTTTTCTTTTTTGCTAGGCTGAGTCACTTGGGCAGTGTGACTGAGCCAGTAAATTTGAAACTGCTTTTGTAGTCCCCATAACATATCCTGGCCAGGAAGTCACTAATGAAAACTGAGACACCTTAGCTTAAGTGAAGGTTTTAAACATGTCTTTTAAATGCCTGAAAAGTCCATCATATACTTGTATGTGAGCGAAAATACTATGGGTTGTTGGGGAGCAGGGAGCCTAATGTGTCAGGAAAACAGATAAACCAAAAGTGCCATGCCCTGATAAAGTCCTGTTATTCTTTATTAATTAACTTGTCCTAGAATGTCTTGTGGAAAAGTAAGGCAGCCAATGACCAGAGGAAAAAATAAAAGGACTATTTCAGGGATCGCTAGGAATGCAATCGATTGCCTGAGCAGTTTCCAAGTCCTCTGATGAGCCATAAGTTCTTAGGTGCGTGAGAGTTCTGCTACAGATAGAAGGGACAATAGGCGATGATTAGGGCATTGCTTGTGCTGCTCTTTTTATATATATAATGACATTTCCATTTGAAAGCTTCCTTGAGCTCAGTGAATGCATGATTTCAAAGGGAGAATGTCTAACTTGATATGACAGGCTGCTCTTGGGCATGGAAAAGAGATTGGAAACAAAGGAGCGGTTTGTTTCATTGATTTGCCACTGCCTGGCATTCTCCTTTGTATCTTAGTTTGGCTAACTTGGAGAAGGTGGAGGATTCTGTGCAACGCTTTCCTGGAACAAAGGGAACATGGGATCTTCTGATCTTCTGTACCGTGTCTCCCTCCTCCTCCCCTCCACTCCCTGTATTTGACATGTCTCTCACTCGTGGGGTTTCTCACTTGTATGTGCTTCCGCACAGCACTACCTTCCCTAAGTGCCATTTGCACTTTTCTCGGCATCTGGGCCCCTCGTTTCATGACGCTGTGCAAAGATCCTGTTCCAGGAAGGCTTCCAGGATGACCACTCTCCTTTGAATTTCTGCAGACCAGAGTGTGGAACAAGCTCAGCTCTCTGTGAAAGCTTGAACAAGGTCATTGCTGTATGTCTCCTGGAGAGGTAGACTGGCTCCGTGAATTGGTGCTAAGCCTGAACAGTCTTCCCGTGCTCTCACTATGCTGGTGCGTTGTCACTGGGGCCATGAAGCAACGTCAGGTGAAGACATGGGGACGCACATCTTATTTTTATGATTACATTACAATGCTGGTGTCTCTCCCCTCTGGCAGCTCCTTTCTACTTTAAGATAAAGTTCAAATAGTTTTTGCCCAAGGGACAAAGCCCTTAATGCTCTGACCTTGACCTTTCAGCCCCCTTTTTTTTTTTTGTCATACTGGGGGTAGAACCCAGAGGCATTCTACCTCCAAGCTATACCTACAGCCCTTTTTTAAATTTTGTTTTGTTTTGAAACAGGGTCTTGCTAGGTTGTTGAGGGTCTTGATAAGTTGCTGAGGCTGGTCTCAAACTTGGGATTCGCCTATCTCAGCCTCCCAAGTACTGGGATTACAAAGCGTGAGCCACCATGCCGGGTTCAGCCTCTCCTTTAATTATGCCCCTTTGCTGCATCCATATTAACCCATCCGTTGTTTTGGATGCCCTCCCCCATGACTGCTACTTTTAAGCTCACCTCAAGCAAAACCTCTTCTTGGCTCTTAGATGGGTTTTTCTGGGATCTTCCAGATTGTGTTGAGCACTTCTCCGTGCACCTATGAATGCCTTTCTAACCTTTCCTTAGAGCTCCTACAGTTTTGTTTAATCATGACCTTTCTTATCTCATTCACTGTGTTGTGATCATCCTGAGAATACAATCATAATTTATCATTTCCGTATCCCTAGCACCCAGTAAAATGCCCAACACACGGTAACTCCTGAACTGGCACTTGAATGAAAGCTATGGCGTTACTTAGATATGAAAATGCATGAGTAAAAAGGGGGTGGGAAGTTGTCTCTGAGCTCCACTCTTAAATCAGAATTTTAGCAGTTTTTAGTAACCCATAGATGAGAAAAAAAAGGTAAGAAAATCTGCTCCCTGCCTCTGATTGTTGAATGCTGGAACTTGGACCACTTGTGACTCGGGTCTTCCTATGAACACAAAGCCTTGAAAAGGGGCAAGCAGACAGGAAGAGCTTGAAAGAAAAATTATCATTAAACAAACACCGAGGGAGTGCTGTCTTCAGTAAGTAATAATGCCCAAAGAATGCAGCGGGATTCAGAACAAATAAATCTAGATAAAGAGAGATAGTATCAAAAATAATCTTGTTTTTTTAAGCTGAAGAGTTAGGAAGGATGATTCATAGCTCTCCTGGGTTACCAAGTACAGTAGGTAAATCAATGGCATAGTAGCAAAGAATCTACAGCTTATTATGGGGTGCTATTAGCTCAAGGGAAAGAAACATTTCATTCAGTACAATAGCATCTGCCACATAGCAATTTGGCTGATAGGATCAAAGACAGTATCAATATATAGAATTCTTTCCATGTTTCCAGTAGTACATATCAGTGACCACTAGTAGACTAAAGCTGTATCAGATGGCACAGTTGTGTTGGTTTCCTCCAAAAGGCAGTGATAACTTGTAGATATGCTGGGTTGCATAAGGATAACTATGGCCAGACTTAACATGGTGCTGAACCCAGCAGCCCCACCCTGCTCCAGAGGATTAATGATGGAAAAAACCTGAAGGGCACGGAACTAACCGACACTGAGTAATGTTTTTGTAGAACTTTTCTATGGTAATATAAAAATTGGAAAGAGTTCCCATTCAAGATGAGGTCCCTAGTGCAATGAACTTAGAATCAAGACAGCATTACGGGTTCTCATCGATTCCTTTCTGCAGTGGACTGGCAAGCAACTTTCCTGGTAGTTTTGTTTGGTTCGAGGGTTCTTGATGAACCCATTTTAAAAGTGAGCAAGCATGTTGTCCTTTCCTTTGCTTAGATCTTGCTCTGCAAGGGCCAGGCTCAGTGAAAGCCACTTGCTTCCCAGGAGGCTCATGTTGAAGACAGAATAAGGCAGTGGCCCTCAGAGAGGCTGTGTCATGAAGACCCCTAGAGATAGCTTACTTCTCTCAAGAGTTACTTTCTTCCCCCCAAGGCTCTCGTACTCCCTCATCCAGTATCATCTGAGTATTTCCCACCTCAGTACACTGAGAGGTCAGTAGGTGGTAAAGATACCCCAAGAAGTCATTCTAGGCCTTGCTGCCAGAGTCACCCTAATTAACACTATTTCCATGAAGTGCTGGTGTTTTCTATGGCCATGCTGAAGACTAATGCAAGAAAATCCATCAAGAAACAGAGAGGGCATTCTAGCTCTGGTCTTGGTTCTCTGAAACGCTAGTGACAGATTGGCAAATGAACTGGTTCTCACACTCCCTCCTTTACCTCTGAAGCATGCAAAGGTCAGAAAGCTTAATCCTGAGATCTGCTTATTGTCCTGTGCACATGGTGGTTAAAAGCACATACCCCAGCTTTATGATACAGTATGACATAGGTCAAGTTACTCAGCCTCTCTCTGCCTTTTGTCCTCACCTAGAATACAGGGGTCATGATTATAATACCTTAGACAGTTGTTGAGGGGATTAAATGGGTTAATACATGTAAAATGCTCAAGTGTTAGGTACTATTATCTCTAAGCCCCCTCTGGCAAGCACCAGTTCTCAGATCTTCAACCTTTGTACTTGCAAAGCATAGAGCATGTAGCTGAAAGAGACAGGACTGATCAGCCAGCCGGCTTCTTATCTTTAAAAAGGAGAAAAGTGAAGTCCAGAGACAAGAGGTCTTTTCTCAGAGTCACATGATTAGGAGGAATTGAGGGAGAAATAGCACTGGGGCTCCCAGCCATCAGAGAGGCTCATGGTTATTGGGCAGTGAATGAGAGGATCAGATTTCCATAAACTCAATTGACCATTTGCTAAATTAACTATTCTGGCTTGCTTGGGCCTTCAGAATGGGCACAAAGTGAAGGACTGATAGTTTAAGAATATATTATGTCAGGCATGGCAGCACATGCCTGTAATAATAGTTTTGGGGAGGCTGAGATAGGAGGATGGCAGGTTCAAGGACAGCCTCAGCAATGTAGCCAGACTCAGCAACCTACTGAGAAAATGTTTCAAAACAAAAAAATAAAAAGCGCTGGTGGTGTAACTTGGAGGCAGAATGCCCTTGGGTTGGATTCCCAGTACCACCAGAAAAAAGAAGAAAGAGAAGGAGGAGGGAGGGTGGAGAAGGAGAGTAGGAGAGGGAGGAGGAGGAGGAGGAAGAGGAGGGGGAGGAAGAGGAGGAGGAGGAGGAGGAGGAGGAGGAGGAGGAGGAGGAAGAGGAGGAGAAGAAGAAAAAGAAAAATTGTATGAAGGTATCACTAACAAACTTATTAGCATGTATGGGGAGAGAGGAGGATGGTAGTGGGGTAGAGTTAGGAGGGAACCACACCAAGAGATCATACATACATATATATGATCATACATACATATATATGATCATACATATATATGTGTATATATATGTATATATATATATCAATGTATTACTTTGAATCTTACTGTCTTACTGCAATGTGTAATCATATTGCACCAATAAAATTCATATATATATATATATATATATATATATATATATACCCCAATTCTAAGTGTGGGAATTCAGAAGGAAAAATTATTTCAGAGGGCAAAATTTTAGATGGCCAATAGCAAGGGCTCCCATACTTGGAGCGCCATGGAACCTTGCTTTGGCAGTAGTTGATGGATAGATCATGTCTTAAGGAGGCGCAAGAAATGGATTCATCAGCTGGAGATAAAACAATAAAAACAAAAAGATCTGCTGGATGTGGTGGTGCCTGCCTATAATCCCAGTACTTCAGAGGCTTAAACAGGAGGATCACAGGTTTGAAGCCAGCCTCAGTAATTTAGTGAGGCTCTTAGCAACTTAGCAAGATTGTGTTTCCAAATAAAAAATAAAATAGGGCTGGGGGTATAGCTCAGATGTAGAATGCCCCATGGGTTCAGTCCCCAGTACCCAAATAGATAAAAATAAATAAAAAGATCTGTGGCTTGTATGCATATTCAGTATGGCAGCCTAGTAATAAAGCTGGTTGGCTTCACAAGCCAGACATTAAAATGGATGCCTTTATTTTAACTCATGTCTCACATATTAACTGCACAAAACCCCCACTATCCCTCCCCCAAGATCATGACTGTCCTTATCAGCCAGACAAAGTAAACATCATGATTCCTTTTTGCTTCCTCTTCTTTCCCCCATTTGTGGCTCCTTCTTAACTACCCTCAATGTTCATTAACATGCAATTTAGCCTTGACATGAAGGTTGGAAACAGGACACAGGGTGAATTGCCCCATCAGGAAGAAAAGAATTAAAAATCACCCTTAGGATAAAACTAGTCTAGTGCTCAAGTTTAAGTGGAGCAAGGGCAGTGTTATTTGTGGGTTGATCTTTCTGGTTAGGTGGTCTCTGAAAGCCGGGGATACAGGGCCCCCCCCAGGACAGGAGGACAGTTCCTCTCCAAATCTATAGAGTGCATCATCCCTTGATTTTTGTTGTATGGAGAGAATCTCTTCATTCTCCTGACAGCTGACAGTACCTCTTACTATATATCCTTTGGGGTTTCAGGGACTGGCAGTTACCAGGTTTTGTCAAATAATTTATATTTCAACGAGCAGAGACAGGTTGGGAAATAAGAGGTGTTTTTTTTTTTAGTATGGGGTCAGCTGATATTTTGAAATAGCCTAGGGGTGCAAGAAACAGGTGCTCAAAAGTCTCCCTTTTAGGTTGGGATAGCTTCCAGTTGACCTGTCTCCCCCTTTCCTTCAAACTAGGATGTTTCAGCTGAAGATGAGACAGGGTGTAAAAAGGAAAAGACTGAGAAAGCATAACAGGATATGAGTAAATTACAGAACTGGGATTTTCCCCCTTGGTTTTTTTGGATAGAGGGGAACCTACCTAGTATAAAAAGTTACATGAAAAGTACCAACATGAATGAATGCAGGGGAAAGTCTGGTCCAAGGTATCATTTTTGCTCCAAGTTAATCCACTGAGGGAATCCCCTCCCTTTAAAAAAAATGAACACAAATAACTAGAAACTACAGCTTTCACCATTCTTTTTATGCCCCGATTCTTCGTTGTCTTCTGAGAAAGACTCCTGGAGGTTAATCCAGGAGCATCTTGTCATGGGTTGAATGGTTGTGAAAACTAACCACTTGGTTGTTGGCTACGATTGACAGGGGCTGATACTGAAATGCAAGGCGGAGGTGAGCAAAATCAGGACTGAGGTTGCAGGAGGGAAGTGCACCGCTATGTCAGTAATTAAAGGTCTGATTTCTCAGAGGGAGAGGGACCCAGCTTCGAAGCTGCCAGACACCAGACACCAGAGAACCCAACTCATCTAGGGCATTTTGCCTGCCGACTCTCTCCCAAGGGATAGAACTGGCTTAATCTCTCAGGGGGCCAAAATCCAGGTCCCTGTTTGATGAAAGAAGTCAGCCAGCATGCTGACTTCTGCTCGTTCCAGATTACTTTGTGTTAGGTGGCCTAGAAAACCCCATAGATTTCATTGCCTGATGTCTGGAGGCCTATTGAAAGGGTAACTTAGCAGCAGAGACCTATACGAAAACACAAAAGTTAGCAACTTGTAAGAGTAGCTTCTTGGTGTGCGTATGCTCGAAGGCAGAATCACCCCCATTCTGGGGAGAAGAGCTGCAGCATTGGCTACTCAGGGTGGTGTAACTTTTACTCAGGTTTGCCTGCTCTAGAGGCGTGGCTTCTTTTATTGTTGTTGCTTTTAAAAACAGTTGTCTTTTGTTTTCTTCTTGCCATGGAAACTGAAATAAAGAGAAGCGAGATTTTTGAAAGGTCTCCAGCTTTAGATGCGCTGTGGCTTTCAAGCCCGGTCAATGAGCACTTTTCTGTCTCCTTACCTAGAGAGGTGATAGCTACTGGGGATGGAGAAGGAGGAGGAGGAGGAGGAGGAGGGGGAGGAGGAGGAGGAGGCGGCTTCTTATTGATGTTCTTCTGATATCAGTTTCTAACATTTGGTGGTGTTTATTCACAAAACTATGGCGTGCGTGCATTGTATAATTCTTTTTAAAAAATCAAGTTAAATCCAGTGTTTGCTGGGTTTTGGCTATCCTTCACATAACTTTCTTTAGGGTGATTATTTACAATTACCTCGGCATGGTGTCACACGGACTCATTCCAGTGGAATCCAGTCAGATGGTCCTAATGCTTTTGTTCCAGCTACGGACATGTGTTTTGATTTACATTGTGACTGAATGGACCATTGTGTGCTCCATTCCTATGGAAGATGTAATTTGCAACAGAAGGCTTGGAACAGCAGCATCAGGCCTGCAAAATTATTTAAAAAAAAAAAAGAGTTCCAGATTAATTCCAAAAATCTTAAACTGTGTTTTGGATCGATAGCATTTCAGTTAGTTAACTCAGTGTGCTTCTCAACTCTGAGTCCATAATAGCCTCTTCTGGGTGGAACATCAACCCCTCCCATCTCTAGGCTGTCTACCTGTCGCTGCCAGAGAGTCTCAGGATGTCTTGGGTGGGGTGTTGGGGCTGTGTGTGTGCGCATGTGCACATCTTAAACACCACAGGTGAGTTTTGAAGTCCAGATATTATTGAGATCCCCTGAGTTAATGTGATCTTTTAAAAGCAATTGGCTTTAATGACAAATGATAGATGAGCATAAGGATAGGAAGAGAAGGCAGTGCTCACAGAAATAAAGACAAAACACTAATGCCCATGTTTGCAGAGGGGCTTGCTTCATGGTTATGAACAGGTGCTCTCATTTCATGGGCCCATTTAAATTTACATAAAGGATAAGTGTTATAAAGCTAAAATCCCATTATTATTATTTTTTTAATCAGAGGCATGAAAAAAAAGTTACCTCCTAGGCTTAAAAACAAAGCCGGGCGTGGTGGCGCATGCTTGTAATCCCAGTACTTGAGAGGCTGAGACCGGAGGATCCGGGTTCGCGGCCAGCCTCAGCTACTTAGTGAGGCCCTCCGCAACTTCGTGAGACCTGGTTTCAAAATAAAGTATAAAAAAAAATAGGGCTGGGGGTGGAGTTCGGAGGTAGAACGCCCCTGGGTTCAATCCCCAGTACCGCAAAAAAAAAAAAAAAAAGCCAGACTGCTATCTCACTGGGCTAAATCCAGTTTCTCAGACGAAAGTGACATGTATTGTTGAATTTCCCAAATAAGGATTCATTAATTTTCTGGAGAGTGGTTGGCTGGCTCCTGGTAAATACAGCTTCCATTGGAGATGGACCCAAGCTTTAAGAGGGGCGTTCAGCACGTCTGACAGACACAGCAGCCGATCATAGCCGCTTACCACGTGTCAGTGCTGTTCACACAGCAGCTGATCATAGCCGCTTACCACGTGTCAGTGCTGCTCTGATGCTTTGCTCGCATCACCTTACAACACCCCAACCACAAGGTGGATATTACTATCCCTGTTTTATAAATGATAAACTAAGCTTAGACACTCTACCCACACTGGCTCAGCAAGTAGGCAGGGAATGGGTCAGATCTGCGATTTTTAAGCCGTGCTGCGGCCACTGCCGTCCTTGGTGCCATGCCCCGTCCTGTAGAGTGGACCATACTGGAACAGTAAACACCATGCTGCTGACAGATATGCAACCGCTTCAGAGAAATGTACAAAATGCTTAACTACGAGAATATGTTCAGCTGGGCGCAGTGGTGCACACCTGTAATCCCAGTGCTTGGGAGGCTGAGACAGGAGGATTGCAGGTTCAAGGCCAGTCTGTGGTAACTCAGCAAGACCCTGTTTCAAAATAAAAAAGAGCTGTGGGTGTAGCTCAGAGGTAGAACCCCCCTGGTTTCAATCCCCAGATATTTATATATGTTCAGAATCCCCTAGGTTCAATGTGTGTGTGTGTGTGTGTGTGTGTGTGTGTGTGTGTGTGTGTTCAGAAGTCATGTTATAGCAGAAGGCCAAATATTCTTGAAAACATGGCAGTGAGGACTGCAGAGCTTTATTAAAAATATATTAAGCATGTGTGGTAGAGGGTTAACTTCTGTGAAATCTGGGTGGTTTTGTTTACTTCTCTATCTTTCTGTTAGAACTATTTCATTGCTAATTATTCCCAGGCAATAGGACATGGAAGAAAGTTGATAAGCTCTTCTGTCTTATGAATTATTCAGGTCATTTCACATAAACTGCAGGGTAGATAAGTGCCATATGACCTCAATGAAGAGATAAAGTGGAGAAAGGAATGTTTGTTAATTAACTACAAAGTAAAGAGAAATGTGGGAAACAATGGAATCACGTGGTTCTCTGTGTCCTGCTGTTCTGTGCTCCTCCAAAGCACTGTCCCCAGTGTGTGTCTTCCAGTTTAATGACTGAGACCAACTAGCGAGCAATACCCTCTACTAGAAGTTAGTTTAGTGTGCGATGCTGGTTGTGGGTGGATTGTCTTCCAACATAATGTCGGTGCCTCCAGGCTGGATTTGTTGCACTTTACACACTCAAAACTACAAGACCAGATATCCCCATTGGTAGCTCAGTTTTTGAGTGAACCTCAAAGGCAATCCTTGGCTATGAGAAGAATCTTCTAGAACCCAGCAACTTTTGTTCAAAGCAGGATGTATCTTATTTACACTTTCTTCCCAAGTTCAATGTGACACAGAAGGTTGTCTTTTGATTTTGACTCGTGGTTCATAGAAATGTATAAATGAAATTTTATTTTCTAATCTTGCCCTTCAGGACACCTGACGCATCTCAGCCAGCATCGGCTGTGTGTGCCTTACAGAAGGAAGGGGGAGCCATTATCTCAGCGTGGATTTGCTGGAGGGCATGAATGTATGTGTCTTACTAGTGGGAGCCGTTGATTTTAGGAAAGCTGCTTATATAAATAAGCCATGACGGAAGGAGCTCAGCCAAGTCTTAATGAGGCAATCTCAACTTTCCCTCTGAGTTAAAAATAAAAATCTCCTTTGAGACTTTAATCTCCAGTAAAAGTGGCACTAGAAAGTGCCTTTTAAGAAACAACCCCTGAACCACTTCACAGTACTAATTTTTAAGAAATTAAAGCCATATATATAGTATAATTCCACTTTTGTCTTTAAAAAAATAAAAGTATACAGACCAGAGTGTCCACTTGTTAACTTGAAGGTGATATTTTAGGTGATTTTTATTAAGTATTTTTCCTTGTCTGTGTTTTTAAACTTATCTATATCAAGCCTATGTAGTTTGTTTAACAGGAAAAGAATGTAATAACTGTTTAAGGGTTAGGAAAAAAATGAATATACATCTATATGCCACCAGCAGACCTTTCCTAGTAATGGAAATGTCCCAGGCTTCATTCCTCACTTTGCAAATGAGAAATACAATATTGCCTGTGAGAGGAGGCAGCATGAAGAGCAGGAGGTCCTCGGTCAGGTCTCCAACTTCTACAGCGGAATAATGACTCGCCACATTTTCCTCCCCAAGGAAGGCTTGGATGAGTGGAAGCTTCATTGGGAAAGGGGAGAAGGCTACAGGTAAGTCTACAAAAACCATCTCCTCTTACCACACTGAGCAGTGCAGGGCAGCATGGGTATAATGCACAGAGCAGGTGCTCAGCGGGGTGCAGTGAGAACAAAGTCTCAGCTCTTCAGGACACCAGAGAGCAGACATTGAGGAGTCATAGTCATTTGAAGAGTTTGCAGCAGTCACCTGGTTCTGCAGGCTGCTGGCTGTCCATTAGGATCTCCAGGGGAGCCTTTCAAAATGTAGATCCTGGTTTCTCTCTCAGAAACTTGAGTTCAGCATTTAAAGTGCTCCAAACATGTCCATAGACTGGTCTGTAGGGTCTACTTTAGGGCAAACTCTTACCTTTTGCTGACAAAGGAACTAAATGGAACTAAATTTCTCTTTCTCACAGCATTTCCAGGAGATGTCTCTTTCCAAGTGTCTCACTTCTGAAATGCCCTCACTGGGGCTCTGAATGCAGCTCAGTGATAGAACATGTGCTTAGCATGCCTGAGGCCCTGGGTTGACCCTCAACACACACACAAAAATTAAAATTAAAAGATAAATAAAGCCGGGTGTGGTGGCGCACGCTTGTAATCCCAGTACTTTGGGAGGTGGAGACCGGAGGATCCGGGTTCGCGGCCAGCCTCAGCTCTCTCTCTCGCTCTCTCTCCCTGTCTCTCTCTCTCTCTCTCTCTCTCTCTCTCTCTCTCTACCTAGTGAGGCCCTCCGCAACTTCGTGAGACCCGGTTTCAAAATAAAGTATAAAAAAAAAAAAATAGGGCCGGGGGTGTGGCGCAGAGGTAGAACGCCCTTGGGTTCAATCCCCGGTACCGCAGATAAATAAAAATATCCTTGTTCTAAACACTGCCATGTTTTTTTTTTTTAACATTGTTTCCAGAACACATAGGATTCCTTTAACTGTCCTCAGAAATAGGGTCACAGCACATTTTGAGATGAGAAAGGAGTGCTAAGATAATTTGTTATATATTTTTGAAATATTTGTTGACTGAGAAAGGTCTTGTTATATTGGTAAAATGACAAAACTATTATTCCATTAAAATATTCTCAAGAATTATTCCTAATAAACTGAAAATAACACATATATAATGCAAAAATATATCTATATATTAACTACATGACCATTAAAATACCATAATCATAATAATTACTCTTGTTCTTTAATAGGCTTCTTAGTCATTTTTCCTTTAAAATTCTTTATTATAAAACTTAATGTGTAATTTCATACATATTTAACAAAATAAACTTACAAACACTAATTTGGTGTCCGAATCTTATATAATACAAAAACAGTAATACTTTATTAATGTGATATCTTGATTGATCATAAAATTTTGCTGGCTTGCATTTCTGCAAATTCATTGATTAGACCATTATACTTTTAACAACTTCATTTTTGTGCTCAAATATTTTTAGTAGATTTTTTAGAGCAGCTTTAGGTTCACAGCAAAATGGAGTTGAAGGTACAGAGATCTCCATGTGCCCCCTCCCCTGACAGATGTGCTGTCTCCTTCATCTCTGCATCCCACACCTGAGTGGTGGGTTTGTGGCTACTGATGAACTTACATGGATGCGTCATTATCCCCAAAGTCATAGTTTACGCTGTACATTCTATGGGTGTGGACACATGCATACCACCTACCCGCCGTGTCATGTATCTACTCATATAATTTCACTACGCTCAAAGTCCTCTGTGCTCCACCTCTTCATTCTTAGCCACTTTTAACTCTAATACTGTGGCCCTAGTATTTTTCTGAAGAATACAGTTCCGCAGATTTCCCAAGTTATTATATATGGTTAACAAATGTGAAATTCTTGACATATTGATTGCCTCTTCTTTGTACTCAAAATTTGTTTATTTGCAAAGATATCCTATTTTACAGTTGCTGAGGTAACTGATAAAATCAAAGAAATTTATGCTGGATGAGGAATAGTCTCAATTCTTTTCTTTTAAGTTAAAGTAATTAAATATTTTACAGATAATGTTTTCAGCTTCCATTCAGAGTAAATTTTTTTGATACTGGGAATTGAACCTAGGAGCATTCTACATCTGAGCTACACCCACAAATGTTTTTTACTTCTTATTTTGAAACAGGGGCTCGCTAGGTTGTTGAAGGTCTTGCTAAGTTGCCGAGGCTAGCCTTGAACCTGCGCTCATCCTGTCTCAGCCTCCCAAGTACTGGTACTATAGGCATGCGCCACCACATCTGGCTTTGACAAATATTTTAAAAGTAAAATTTACCGTATGTATTTTCTATTATTCTAATTTATTTATTTATTTATTTATGTTAGTAAGGATTAAACCCAAGGGCATCCTACCTCTGAGCTACACCCCCAGCCCTTTTTATTTTTTGTTTTGGAACAGGGTCTCCCTAGGTTGCTGAGAGTTAAGTTGCTGAGGCCAGTTGCTGCAATCCTCCAATCTCAGCCTCCCCAGTACTGGGATTACAGGCATGCACCACCATGCCCGACTAACTTCAC
This sequence comes from Glis glis, assembly GCA_004027185.1. Classification (NCBI taxonomy): domain Eukaryota; kingdom Metazoa; phylum Chordata; class Mammalia; order Rodentia; family Gliridae; genus Glis; species Glis glis. The sequence goes on from PVJS01000022.1 coordinate 208,793, forward strand.
CAAATTTAGATGCTGAAAAATAGGTGTATTAAATTGTGTGTCATTCCAACACAGAATATCAATGTATCTAATTAAAAGTAGAAGCCCCATCCAAACAGCCTTCCAAGATGTTGAGATATCCCAAGCTCAATAACTAAGTTTCCAAATCAAATCTCATATACTATTTGAGTAATCATTATTTCATTTAAGCCCTTCTTTGCTTTAATAAGAACGTGTTTTAATGTCTTCTTGTTTGTAAGCTTTGTTTTCATTGATGGCAGCACTCCAAACGCTTCAAAAGCTGCCTTTTGGGAGAGTGGCATTCATTATAGACTACCTTAAGGACTTTCTGCTGACTGTAAATGAAAATCCATTATCAAGCTCTCATTTCTAAATAAATAGCTGGAAGTTCAGTCCACTGTAGGACAGACACCTAGGTTGAGCTATAATAATTCAAAGTCTTAAAATACTCCTATCTGATTGATGATGGGCAGCAACCAGATAAACCTCATATCATCATGCCAAGATTTTTAACTCAGCATTAACCTTGTTAAAAAAAACATTGGTAGTTCAGTTGCTCAGTGTGCGCGCGCACGTGCGCGCGCGCGCGTGCGCGCGTGTGTGTGTACATATATATATATAAATTTTAACAACTATAGCTTCCATTTTCATTGGTAGAATATTGTAGCTTGTTTGTATGTGATGACTTAAATGTGCTCCTAACCAATGCTGAGTACAAGTTTGCTCCATAGGCAGTTTTCATTCAGTAAGAACATTGTTTTTAGCCAGGTATAGTGGGGCACGCCTTTAACCTCAGTACTTGGGAGGCTGAGACAGGAGGATCAAAGTTTCTAGGCCACCTTCAGCAACTTAGTGAGACTCTCAGAAACCTAGTGAGACCCTGTTTCAAAACAAAAAATAAAAAGGGCTAAGGGTGTAGCTTAGAGGTAGAATGTTCCTGGGTACAATCCCGAGTACCAAAAATTAAAATTAAAATTTGAAAAGAACCTTGTTTTCGTAAATTGAAACTCAATTCAATTTCGTAAATTGAAACTCAGTGTGATGCTGAGTTTCACCAAAAATTTTATATTATCAATAGAAAAGCAAATAAATGTATCATCATTGTTAAAGACTTTAATTGAACTTGCAGTAGCACTCAAAATAAGGTCAAGTGTTTCACTTTGGATAGGATGAACTTCAAAGCTTTCCTTGGTTCCATGAGGTCGATTTCAACAATACAATATCAGAAAATAACCAAGCTGGGCGTGGTGATGCACAACTGTAATTCCAGTGCTTGGGAGGCTGAGACAGGAAAATCGCAGATTCGCCGCTGCCTCAGAAACTTGGTGAGGCCCTCTTTCAAAATAAAACAGGGCTGGGGTGTAGCTCAGAGGTAGAATACTCCTGGGTTCAATCCCTAGTACTGAAACAAAGACAAAACTGACTTATTTTCTATTTTAAGCATCAAGTGACTGAGGTACGTGAAACCAGCGTTGCTGTTTACTAACTACTTCTACTAATAAAGCCGAGCTGTCAATAACTACTGCTTCACATTTTTTTAACTCTCACCTATTTACTACTTTTTATTTGCAGTTTATGTTCAATACAAATTAATTCTGCAATATGAGAAGATGCTATGAGTCAAAGCATAAATATACAAACATGATAAATAGTCCAAAATATAAATAGAGCATTCAGGCGGAGGGTTCATCCACACACAGAGCTGTAGATCTGTTGGACTTCAGTGTTCTGGTAGGTGTTTCTAAAGATGGAAAAATTACTTTGGGTATGGGGACTTCTGTGGCCACATTAGATACTGAAACATGTAAGCGTCAGCGTGTGACCATGCAAACAAAAGACTTCAGGAAGTATTAATTTTTAAAAAGGTTTCTGTGTATCGAGACAGCTGTTAAAGATTTACTTTCCAGAACTAAGCTCACATTAAGCTTGGGACCAGGTGTTGACTATATAAGAAAAACTGACTTTTAGCATAAAGTGTTCCAAATATGGCTATTCTGATTCATGACATTTTACTAAAAAATGTATTCAGATAAAGAGCATACAGGGTTTTTTGTAAAATTTAATGCAAGTTAGCTGCAAGTCTTCACTTCTCAAATACTTGATTTACAGTTTTGGCTCCTTCATGTACAGGATTTGCCTTTTTTATTTCAAGATTTGTCAACTTTGCCTTCAAAGCAGATCATTTTTTTGAATTGTAAAAAATATTCAAGTCAAGCCGGGCGTGGTGGCGCACGCTTGTAATCCTAGCACTTGGGAGGCAGAGGCCGGAGGATCCAGGTTCGTGGCCAGCCTCAGCTACTTAGTGAGGCCCTCTGCAACTTAGTGAGACCCAGTTTCAAAATAAAGAATAAAAAATAGGGCCGGGGATGTAGCTTGGAGGTAGAACGCCCCTGGGTTCAATCCCCCATACCGCAAAAAAAAAAAAAAAAAAATTCAAGCCAGGCGTGGCGGCGCACGCCTATAATCCCAGTACTTGGGAAGCGGAGACAGGAGGATCGCAGGTTCCAAGCCAGCCTCAGCAACTTAGCGAGGTCCCTCAGCAACTTAGCAAGACCCTGTTTCAAAATAAAAAATAAAACATGGCTGGGGTGTAGCTCAGAGGCAGAATGCCCCGGGATTCAACCTCTAGTACCAAAATAATAATAATAATAATAATAATAATAATAATTCAACATTTGCAGAAGTAAAAGGCAGCATTTTGAAATAAGTTGAGGTCAATGTAACTCTACTCTTTGAAATCAGTTTAGCTCGGTGCATTGAATGCTCTTGTTGAATGGAAGTAGGTGATGGGAAATGTCTCCCATTTGGCTTTGTAAGTATATAAGCAAGAGTTGCTCATTGGTTTTGGATTTGGGGTAGATTACAATCCATCATTGCCTGGAACATGTCAATTGTCACATAAAAAGCCAAATGCAATGTTGAAGCAGTACATTTCCTGCTGAAGCAGTACATTGAAGGTTTACAGTAATACCTGAATGTCCCTCCTAATGTACATATAAATAAAAGCATGCAAGCTTTTTCTATTATCTGCTTGATGTCCTTATAGGTGTAATGAACCCTCTGAAAGCTGAATCTCCATTCCACACATGCCACATCCCATCCTTTATCTCTAGGTAAGGTAAAATAAATTTGTTCTTAGTTTCAATGTAGAGTTTCAAGTGTCCCTATTTCTGTGTGTGGGGGGGTACTGGGGATTGAACCCAGGGGCACCCTACCTCTGAGCTATACCCCCAGGCCTTTTTTATTTTTTGTCTTGAAACAGGGTCTTGCTAGGTTGCTGAGAGTCTTACTACTTGCTGAGGCTGTCCTTGAACCTGCGATCCTCCTGCCTTAGCCTTCCAAGTACTAGAATTATAGGCATGGGCCACCATGCCTGGCTTAAGAGTCCCTATTTCTTAAGCCACATTTAATGCAATCATCTCTTAACTAATATTGGGTGCTGTCTCTTCATCCTGTACAGGAAATTCCAGATTTAATGTTGGCACTCATCGTCTGGTCAAACCCTTTGTGTATTCTTCAAACTAGTCACATGTAAGATTCTCAACATTTCCTGCTTCAATAAAATAAGGTGTGGAATTAGCAGACTGGATGAAGACCTGCTTTTTTCCTCACCATACTGAAGTTTCAAATGCCAAAATGTTAAACCCATTTGAATTGGGTTTAAGAGATGGAGAAGTATAGATGTTTTTTGGTCTGAGTCTCTCTCTTTTTTTTATACGTTTATTGGTGCATTGTAATTATACGTCACAATGAGGTATAGAGTGATCGGAATATAGATGGCACACAATACTTGTTGTGTTTCCTTCCGGGTTCCAATCCACTCCCTCCCCTTCCCTGTATGTGCCATTGAGACTGGTATTGATCATTTGCATATGCACATAGCATTACTTAAACTGTTACCTTCATTATGTCTCTATCCCCTCCATGGCTCCACTGGCGTCTCTACTCCTTTATCCAAGGTCTCTTTTCTTACCTAGTTTCTCTCTAGCCTCCACATATAAGAGAAAACATATAGCTACTTGATTTCTGAGACTGGCTCATCTCACTAGAGAACATTATGCTAAGTGAGGTCAGAAGGCCTGAGTCTCTTAGGAGATGCAGAAAGAGGAGCAGGATCGCATGCAGACGCTGACTGCAGGGCACTGCCGCCTGCCTTGCTGGAGGCCTTATCTGGACTTGGGGCAGCCCGAGGTGCTGTGGGAGGAGTTACTTGAAAGTGTTCCAGTTGATTTGAATAAATTTGAGTGGTTTTGGGAAGCAGCAGCCGCAGCCTGACCCTGGTCACCTTTCTCTGCCCCTGTCCACTCTGTGGTGCATGGAGAACCCTGGCTTGGGGTGTCACAGGCAAGGTGGGACCACTTCCCTTTTTGAATGTGCACAAGAAACTTGAATTTGAGAACAAGCCAAATTAACTTAAGAGAATATTCTATCGATCTAAGTGAATGTCATGCTGTAAGATGTGACGTGTAAATGTACATTCGTTGTCTGCAGTCACCGTCCGCGGGCATGTCCTTCTTTATATATTCCCTCAGTTCTGAGTAGATGCTGAGGTTTTCTCAGCAGTAGATTTGTACCTTCTGGTTTTCAAGTGGTCAGTGATATCACTATGACACCCTTAGTGAATGGTGAATGCCCAGCACCTGTGTACACTGTAGTGTGTGTGTGTGTGTGTGTGTGTGTGTGTGTGTGTGTGTGTGTGTTTTACTGGAGATTTAACCCAGGGGCATTCTTTTTTTTGTGTGTGTGTGGTACCGGGGATTGAACCCAGGGGCATTCTACCTCTGAGCTACACCCCCAGACCTATTTTTTATTCTTTATTTTGAAACAGGGTCTCACTAAGTTGCTGAGGGCCTCACTAAGTAGCTGAGGCTGGCCACAAACCCGGATCCTCGGGTCTCAGCCTCCCAAGTACTAGGATTACAAGTGTGTGCCACCATGCCCGGCTTAACCCAGGAGCTTTCTGCCTCTGAGCTACACCTCCAGCCCTTTTTTATATTTTGTTTTGAAACAGAGTCTCACTAGGTTGCTATGAGTCTCACTAAGTTGCTGAAGCTGGTTTTGAAACTGCAATCCTCCTGTCTCAGCCTCCCAAGTACGGAGATTATAGATGTGTGCTACCACGCCCGGCTTGTACACTGTACTTTCATTATCAGTCATCTTGAGACACTGAAGTTTCATATTTAATTTGTCACTAAACATATACTTTTAATACAGTTAAATAAATTTTGGCTCTTTATTGCCTAAAGGATTTATTGCAAAATAAACATGTTGTCAACAGCCTCAGCAACTTAACGAGGCCCTGTTTCAAAATAAAAAATAGAAAGGGCTAGGGGGTGTAGCTCAGAAGTAGAATGCCTCTGAGCAGGCAAGATGAATAGTACTGGGTTTAATCCCCAGTACCAAAAATAAATAAGTAAATACATTTAATTAATTAATAGTGTTGTCAACCATTAAAATAAACAATAGTTGCTGATGATACCATACAATTAATGCCTAGAACTATTCAGGCAGCTTTCTATATGGTCTGCAGTTGGACTGGTCAGCTTCTATTCCTGCACATATTTTGTAAAGACCTAACCTACAATCTCCATTTCCCTCTGACCCCAGTGAATGGTGAGTCCATTCTCCTCAAAGGCCAGCACACAGGCAGCTGCTGCATCAGGTAGCCAGCAGGGCTTGGCATCAGAATCAAACGGGTATTCCACCAAGACTGGAGACCAGAGGAGTCAAATGGAATTGTCCCTACGCTCTTATCTAAGTTCATGAACAGGAAGTATTAGGTATGCTGAGTGAAGCATGATTCTGTCTACACGCAATTCTACAGAAGGCAAAGCTAATCTATGGAGCATAAAAATCAGAACATTGGTTACCTGCGGGCAGTGAGGGCAAAAGTGACTGGAGGGGGCACAAGGGAACTCTGTGGGGTGATGGCATATATTCATTTCTTGGATGAGATTTTCACAGAACACAGGAAGTACACATTCAGTCAGCAGGCCTGGGTTTTCTATAGGCTTGGAGTGTTGCTATCTCAAGGATATCTTTTCTCTTTACCTTGGCGAGTGGCAGGCTTTCTCTAGTTTTCCCTGAGTCCATAGACAAGTGTTTTCCTGTCTTCTTTTCATGAAAAGGTCAGCTCTTTGAGGTTCAAGGTTTACTACAGCAAGGTTTCAGTTGTAGATCCCCCCTTCTTGCGGATCAGACAAATCCCCATTCCTTTGTGAGCATTAAAAGTTTGGTCCCCAGTCATGAATGCCTATAACTGAGCCCAAAGTTATGTGTCCATAGGCTACAATATCAGTTCTTGCTGAGTGCTATGTCTTTGGGCTCTTCTCTTACCCTTAGAGATTTTCTTTGTTTCTGTTGAACTAGGCCATATATTTCAGCCAGCATTTCTGTGGGTTTATTCAAGGAGGGCCCTCCCTCTCTGTTACCTTAGTCTGCTGTGTTCTGAGACATCTCTTTTTTTTTTTTTTTTTTGCGGTACCGGGAATTGAACCCAGGGGCATTTTACCTCTGAGCTACACCCCTAGCCCTGTTTTTTTTTTTTTTCTTTATTTTGAAACCGGGTCTCATGAAGTTGTGGAGGGCCTCACTAAGTAGCTGAGGCTGGCCGCGAACCCGGATCCTCCGGTCTCCGCCTCCCAAGTACTGGGATTACAAGCGTGAGCCACCACGCCCGGAAAGGCATCTCTTTTTAATGATAAAGAAAACTCATGTATCAGTTAGCTATTTCTGAACAACAAAACACTCCCAAAATTAGTAGCTTAAAATAATGATTGTTTATCATTACTCATAAACCAAGGGATGGGTGTATGGTTCTGCTTCTCTGCTTCTTTGGCCCAATTGATCTTGGCTGGGCTCCATCATGCATCTCTGTTCACCAGATTGGTCAACTAGGACAACCTGATTTGGGATGGCCTTACGTGTGTGACTATTGGCTATTTACTGAATGAGTTAAAAGGTGCGTGGGGGGGGCAGGGATAAGGTTATACATTTCTGATCAACCAGGAGGCTAGCCCAGACTCAGCTACATGGCAGTGGCAGGATTCTAAGAGTAAGACTGAAAACTGCACAGCCCTTTGAGGCCAAGACTTGGAACGTGGCACTCTATTGCTTTTACACCATTCTAGTGGCCCAAGCAGGTCACAGAGCCAGCCCAGATATAAGGAGTTGGGTAACAAATGCTACCTTCTGATGGGAAGAGTTGAAATGAGCATTGCAAAGATCTCGGTACACAGAAGGCCATTTTTTGCAAATAATATACCTCACCCAGGAAAACCAAATTTTCAGATATATGACTACTTGATACTATGTAATAATCTTCATTCTAGCCAACCAATCAAGAGTGTAGTTTTCCATTCATTCTGAAAGGATATAGCTTTTAAGAATATACATTGATTTAGAGGGCTGCAAAGACAGACCAACAAAATTAATTCAAAAAATTAGTACTGCCGGGCGTGGTGGCGCACGCTTGTAATCCCAGTACTTTGGGAGACCGGAGGATCCGGGTTTGCTGCCAGCCTCAGCGCTCTCTCTCTCTCTCTCTCTCTCTCTCTCTCTCTCTCTCTCTACCTAGTGAGGCCCTCCGCAACTTCGTGAGACCCGGTTTCAAAATAAAGTATAAAAAATAGGGCCGGGGGTGTAGCGCATAGGTAGAATGCCCCTGGGTTCAATCCCCGGTACCGCAAAAAAAAAAAAAAAAAAAAAATTAGTACCAGGACTATTGGGCAAATGTAAAGGATTAATAATTACTTTTTAAAACAATCTAACATTTTGTATGGCACTACATTTTTGCCTGTACCTTCATATACTTTATTGTTTCGTAACCTATAAGATGTGAAGCGTAAGTAAGTATTCTCTCCACTTTATAGAGATACCTCTGAGGCTTAGAAGCTTATCCCAAATCATGCAATAAGTAAGTAGCAAAACCAGTATTTAAATGCTGGTCTTCTAGCTGGGTGTGGTGATGCATGCCTGTAATTTCAGTACTTGAGAAGCTGAGACAGGAGGATCACAGGTTCGAGGCCAGCCTCGGCAACTTGGTGAGACCCTGTTTCAAAATAAATAAAAAATCAGGCTGGAAGTATAGCTTGAGGTTAGAATGCCCCTGGGTTCAATACCGAATACCAAAAAATTAAAAATTAAAAAAATAGGGCCAGGTGTAGCTCAGAGGTAGAATGGTCCTAAATTCAAATCCCTAGTACTACAATAAATAAATAAATAGATAAATAAATAATGCTCGCCTTCTGACTATAACCTCAAACACTTCCTACTTAGTTGCCTATAGTTCAGAAAGGGCTGATGTAAATAAGTCTATTTTCATATAATGGAAAATTTCTTGAAAATTTTTATAAAAAGCATAGTCATAGGCATAGTTTCAATGCTATAATCTATGTTTCTAAAAGTAAATAATCATCTTCTAAACAACCAAATTCTCACATGATTAAATACTGTGGATAGAAATTCACTGAAAAAAAATGAAGTAAGTGCTCAGGTTTGCACATGAATTCAAAGATAGTTTGGAGTAGTTTGGAAGTTTGTGTTTTCTAGCTGTGGGTCCTTTAAGCTGCCTTCTTCTTTGTTTTTGTTTTTGTTTTTGTGTGTTTGTTTTGTCTGGGGATTGAACCTAAGGGGCATTATTCTACCTCTGAGCTACACCCCCAGCCCTTTTTATTTTTTGTTTTGAAACAGGGTCTTGCTATGTTGCTGAGGCTGGCCTAGAACCTGTGATCCTCCTGTCTCAGCCTCCTAAGTACTGGGATTCCAGGCAGGCACCACCATGCCCAGCTTCTAAGCCTTCTTTCAGTGGTACTGACAGCCTCCCAGGGAGAATCAAGTGGCCTCTGTTTGGGGTGTGGCTCCCAAATTTGCTTCTGTACGTTGCACGATTCATTTGTTGGGCTCACTTAATGCCAAGTGATGGGGAGCTGTGAAAAAGTGCACCACTGTACTTACCAGGAGGAAAATATAGCACTTTGGGGGTTTCTAATGGCTTTCCTGAGACGAGGTGTCTGCTGAGCCATAACAGCATTAGCACTTTGCAGGGTGTGTTCTGTGTCTGACGGAAAAGCTGGAGCCAGTATCTGGTGACTTCAACTAGGAAGCACGGGGGCTGACGTGCTCAGCTCACCAGTACGGGTGGCATCCAGTGTCAGGTGCTTGGTATATATTATTATTTTTAATCCTCATAAAACCCCATTTTAAAAACCAGTGACTAAGGTTTAGAAAGTTTGACAAGCATGTTCAAGGTCACAGCCTTGGAGTCGAGATGTGAAAACCCATATTCTTTCTCAACCCACCAGGCCTGGGAGGATGTACAGAAAAACCATAAATTCAGAGCCTGGCGTGGTGGTGCACGCCTGTAATCCCAGTACTTGGGAGGCTGAGATTTGCAGAAGAATTGCAGGTTCGAGGCCAGTCTCAGCAATTTAGCAAGGCGCTCAGCAACTTAGTGAAACCTTGTTTTAAAATAGAAAATAAAATAGGGCTGGGGGTGTAGCTCAGAGGTAGAATGCCCCTGGGTTCAATCTCCAGTAACACACACACACACACACACACACACACACACACACACACACTCAAGTCGCTGCTGGGAAAGGATGTGAAGGGCTTAAATTAGCACTTGCACCACCTTAAGAAAATTAAAGAGAAATTGTTTGTGGTGAAGGGAGTTTTTTTTTTTCTAGTGAAAATTTTTATCACTTTGTTTGGACTTCCTGTGTCAGACGAGCTTTTTCATGGTGAGGCTGGGTGCAGCATGAACACCCTGGTGCTCGGTGACTCTCCCTCCTCTAACAGATTCCCTTTAGTCCTTGTTAAAGGCTGCATCCCGGTGTCCAGGATGAACCTCGGCAGATGTCAAAGTGCTGCTTCATTTCATGAGTGAGAGTCTCTGAGCTCACTCCCCTGAGCTGTGACTCACGGGCTTCTAATTATAACTTGTCCTGGCTTCTTAGATAATGGGTTTGTCTCAATGGTTTCCAGGGACAGATTAGATCAGTTCTATATTCTGTGGGTCTTGGGTGTTCTGCCAGCTCGTGTTGCTCTTTGTGGAAATGGAGAAGTTGACGTGCAATCATGGGTTGGGGTGCTGCCTCTGAACGTTTGCACAGCAATGTCACCAGCCTCGTAGTCCTTGGTCGTATGTTCCAGTGACAGTGACAGTGTGGCAGTCCTGCTTCGGGTTCCGACACCAGAGTGGGCAAGATCTAAAAAAGTTTTGGGCAGCAAGGATGTGAATGCCTCTCAGCTGCAGCGGTGGCAACGGGTGATAGACATTAGACCCCACAGAACCTGCTCCCCAGAGAACCCCACAGTCAGTAGCAGTGGGCTAAATAGGAGGCAGAGCCAGAGAGGGAAAGAGAGATAAGATGTTACATGACCCGGGAAACTGAAAAGCCCCCGGGGAAGTGCCTGTGGGGGCCCTCTGGTGACTCCTAGATGTGAAAGCAGCTGAGGTCAGAGCTTTGGGAACATGGGTTGGTTACCTTGACCCAGAATGCTGTGACTGACCACAGGGGTCTGAGAAGTCCTAGGTTTAATTGGCACATTTTACAGACCAGCAGAGCTCAGAGGGCTAAGTGATTTCCCAGACTTATATGGCTCATCAGAACACGCTGCTTTTCAATCCCCAACCTAGCGTCTTCATTCCACGACAAATATCTAAGTTGTTCCTTCAAAATTAATAAAAGTCTTGTATTTATGATTCAGTGGATTAAAATTGAGGGTTTTTTTTTCCATTTTAAAAGACATCGTCAGAGTCGGATGTGGTGGTATGTGCCTATAATCCCAGTACTTGGGAGGCTGAGAAAGGAGGATTGCAGGTTTGAGGCTAGCCTCAGCAATTTAGCGAGACTCTGTTTGAAAATAAGAACTGAAAAGGGCTGGGGGTGTATCTTGGAGGTAGAATGCCCCTGGGTTCAATCCTCAGTTACTTACACACACGCACACACACACACACACACACATTGTCAATATCATTCAGTGTTATATTTCCAACTGTTAAGATCTTTAGCATGTGATATCACATTTGTAGTTCTATATCTACTCTGTTCAGAGACTTGGAGGTTGGGAGATTCTGGGGATTGAACCAGGGACCTTCCACCTCCAAGCTACATCCTCAGACTTTTTTAAAATTTGAAACTGGGCAACTTCTCTTTTTCTGACAATACCTATAAGGCATTTTGAGTCTAAAGATTTTAGAATAAGACTTAAAAGTATGTTTTGAACCTGAATGCTGGAGGGGATACTCTCAGAACAATGTGGATTACATAAAAACAGCCTTCGCCTAATCCGCATTGACGCTAAGTGTGGGCTTTTGTTTCAACCACTTAATTAGCTTGCTCTACAGTTATATTTAGTCTGCAAACTTCTGATAATCCTCCCTTTGCTCTGGGACTGGCAGGGAAGTGAAAGAGGCTCCTCCAAGCAGGCTCAGACTTTGTCATGCAGATGGGAGTTGAACATGGTGTGACCTCTTCTCTGAACTCTACCTTGTTGCTCTAACAGGGACCTGGCAGCCCCTGAGTCCACCCCTTCACCTCCAGGTCTCTCCATAGGATGCTCTGATTTGCTCACCCCTCCCATACTGGGCAACTGGGCCCTCTCCTCCCTCAGCCCCTTGCCCCTTTAAGATGTATACTCTCCTGCCACCCTCCCTCTCTCCTTTCTGTCCTCAGTCCCTAACCTGTTGGTCACAGCTTATTCTCTGAGGACTTAGACCTGTTTTTCTCTCTAGCCAGATCCCATTGTTGTGCCCAGTGACTCACTTCCAGGAGAGCTGGCCAGCTCCTGGGTTCCTGGGCTCCTGGATCCCCTCATGAGCAGTTACTGCCCCTCCACAGCATCTCAGCCACCCACTCATCTGTACACATTCTGGACATGGTCATCCTGAGAGAGTTTCCACCTTTGAAACCTAGATGTAGACGCGCCCCTCCCTCCTCTCTCTGACCATTGTGTCCTCCCATCCATCTCACCTCCTCTCTCATTCTGCTTCAACTCATGATGAATCCTCGCATCCCTCCACCACTCTCTCCCTCATCTCAGCTCTTATCTTTATTCACATCCCATCTTAGATTTTTAACCACTCTTGCAAATACCCTCAGCTTCCTGGCCTCATCCTGTGCCCTATTTACACTGCAAAATTCCAGCTCCTCTGTGAATCCGATGAGAAAGCTTCCCCTCTACTCTCTGAACGGTTGGACATTGCAAGAGAAAATCAAAGGATGCTAATAATTCCAATCTGATCATTACACATCATATACATGTATTGATGTCACACAGTACCCAATAAATATGTATATAATTGTATGTCAATTAAAAATAAAAATAAAAAAGAATAAAGTTCATTGGTTTTGCTTAAAATGTATGATTGTAAGCCTCAAAAGATTTCCAGCAATCCTACCATTTCTCTCTAGAAATCTATATTTCCAAGTTTCCAGGGTGACTATTTGTACTTGAAACACATATTGTCTTCCTCTGCTTGCCTCTAGGGATACCTCTCCCCATATTTTACTAAGGAAGTAAAAGTGGCCAGGCATGCCCTGCCTGCATTTCCCTGACACCACAGCTGTACACCTCTGTACATGGCATCGATCCTCTTCTTGCCTTCTGTGTCAAAGCACAAAGTGTCTCTCATCAAACCAAACATCAGCCTTTCCCATCTCTTCATATCCTCTGAGGAACTTTGGTATCTTATCCATCTCCCTTCCCTTCTGTATCTCTATATTTTCTCTTTCTGCCATAATATTCTCACCAATATATAAATATTATATAATATCATGCTTTACATAATAGCACCTAAGATAAATTATGCATTATAATATATAATACATAATATTTATACATATATGAATATTATGTGATAATATTTATCTTAAAAAACAAGTAAAAAAGGCTCCCACTCTGATAATAATAAGAAACAACAAAACTAGCCAACATATACATGCCAGGCCTATCTGAAGCATTTTCTGTGATTGACTAACTAATTGATCCTCATCACATACCTTTGAAGTAGGTACATTGTCATCCACATTTTGTAGACAGGAAAATTGACTCATAGCATTTGTGTATCTTGCAAACCACAATTGGTAAATAGCAGATCTGGAATTTGAAATTAGGCAATTGGTTCTGTCTACTTACTAGATGGAAAATGTGAATACCATCCAACATGTTTTCATGACACGTTTCTTGAAACAGAAATCTGGAAGTAATCTTTGGGTTATTTCTTCCCCTCATTGTCCATATTTAATCTGTTTGGAATTCCTGGTCATTTCAGCTTCACGACACACCTTGGACTCAATTACTTCTTTCCATTTCTACTGCCGTTACCTAGTCCAAAGTTTTTCAGTCTTGGTGCTAGTCACATTTGGGGCTAGATAATTCTTTGCTCTGTGTGTGTGTGGTGGTGGTGGTGGGGGCTGTTGTATGATTTCAGGATGTTTAGCAGGATCTCTGGCCTCTACCCAGTGGATGCCAACAGCACCGCCATATATGGCCATCAAAAATGTTTACGGGAGCTGGCATGGTGGCGCACACTTGTAATCCCAGTACTTGGGAGGCTGAAACCAGAGGATCTGGGTTTGTGGCCAGCCTCAGCTACTTAGTGAGGCCCCCCGCAACTTAGTGAGACCCTGTTTCCAAATAAAGAATAAAAAATAGGGCTGGGAGTGTAGCTCAGAGGTAGAATGCCCCTGGGTTCAATCCCAAGCACCTCAAAAAAAAAAAAAAAATTTACATAGCCCGGTATGGTGGGCACACCTATAATCCCAGTACTTGGGAGGCTGAGACAGGAAGATTGGAGGTTTGAAGCCAGTCTCAGCAACTTAGAGTCTCCGCAGCCTAGAGACCCTGTTTCCAAACAAAATATAAAAAGGAGCTTGGAGGTACAATGGCCCCGGGTCCAATTCCCAGTACCACAAAATAAAAAAGAAGAAAAGTTCCTGGACATTGCCAGGTGTTCCCTGGGGACTGAGAACTTGGTCCTAGCTCTCATCATTTCTTGCCTAACTACAACCATAGCCTACTACCCTGTCTTCTTGATTCTACCTTTATTCCTAATTTTATTTTATTGTCCATAAAACAAATGAAAACTGGAAATAAGATTATGTTACTCCTCTGTCTAAAATGCCTTAATGGTTTTCTATTGAATTTAGAAAAAAAAAGTTTATGGAAAAATATCAGGTTTTTAGAAAGGCTCTGTGTGATCTGGCCTCTGCCAAACTCACCACTCTCGTATATTTTCCCCGTTGCTTCATTCAGATAGGATGTCTTCAGCTCCTGGGATCAGCTGGGCTTTCTATCAACTTTCTTTCTCCTGCCAGGAAATCTACCGCTTTCCCTCCACACATACATCCCAGACGGTGTCCTGTCCCACCTGCATGTCACCAAACTGGCTCCTTATCACACTTCAGAACTCGGCTTCAGTGTCACCTTCATGGAGAGACGTGTTCTGATCACTCTATGCACATATCCACCCCTTTGTCCCTTCTTTTCTTCTCTCTCTCTCTCTCTCTCTCTCTCTCTCTCTGGGGCATTCTACCTCTGAGCTACACCTCCAGCTCTTTTTATTTTTTACTTTGAAACAGAGTCTTGCTAAGCTGCTGAAGCTGGTCTCAAACCTGCAAACCTCCTGTCTCAGCCTCCCAAAGTACTGGGATTACAGGCATGTGCCCCTGTGCCCAGCCCATTTCTTTTTTAATTCCACTCATTATGGTTATATATGCATTTGCTTGTATTTATATGTTTTTCGTCTCTGACATTGAACTGAAAGTCCCACAGGGTGCGATCACAAGAGTCTTGTTAACTGTGGTGCCCCCAGTGGTGCTGAGATCTGGTATACAGACTCCATAAGTAGCTCAGTGAAGAGGCTGATAATTGCATGTCACTTAGAATGGCTGAATAATTTTAAAGATTTACTAAAAACACCAACCAACAAACCAAATAATAATAAAAGCCAACCCTGATGATGGAATGCAATCTTGGGAAGAAGGATATGAATGAAGGAGGGGAATTCGGTCATAACCAGGAGTTTAATCAGAGCCAGCATGGTTTGTCTTGGAAAAAAGGAAATCCTCCCCAGGCTGCCAATGTTGTGCATTCCTGAGCTGTGGACGGGTTGGTCCCAGGACAGGCCTATTATTTCTGGCCACAGTTACCCTGAATAGGTCCTTGGGTAGCATGGTTTTCCCCATTTCAGTTTGTGGTTGTAATCTGGGGGAAGTACCCCCATTATCAGTTCTGCTGGGCTCCACATTCAGGATGTTAGGAAACAGGAATTAAGCATAACTCCCTTGGGGCCGTTTCAACAGCTGTGGTTTTTGAGGAAGTTCTCTCTGAGAGCCAGCTTCGGAGGAAAGGAGATGGACGGCAAAGACAGCGTTCTGTGACTTTCTTCCTGGAATGGTCTTGCAGCCTCGGCCCTGATTGTGTGTGTACTAGTGCATACGCACACACACTAGAAGCGGTCATTTCTAAAGTTCAAAATCTTTAGGCAGCATCTAGCCCAATCTTCTCATTCTATAGAAGGAAATCGAGGCCCTGAGGCATTTTACCTGCTCGGTGTCACACAGCTAGTCAAGAGAAGCGCTGGGTTCAAACCAAAGTCAGGCCTCCTTCTACCACACGTCATGACCTGGAAGGCACATTGCCATTTGAAATTTGAAATTTTTCTGATTCTCAGGTGAAAATTCAGAACTGCCTTTCTGGTGCTCTGAGTTCTGTGAAAGCTTAAAGGGACTGCTCCCAGGTTCCCTCGTAGTAGGCCACTTTCAGTAGCAGCCTCAACTCTAGGTGAAATCCCAGCCTTGTCCTGTGACCTCAGCCTGCCCTTGCATCCCTACCCTTTTGGTTTCTGTGGTGTCATCAGTGACTTATCGACCCCAGCCAGCATGCTGGGGTCTTTCCTCATGGTCCTGCTCAGTCACCTGACTCTAGACTCTGTCACTGGTCTAGTTCTTGTGAACACACATTAGCCATGCTCAGTACCTGTAGGTCCAACCCACTCATCAGCCCTCTTCCTAAAAGCTCCCTGGTCAGCAGAACCCACGGATAGAATCCAAGAGCCCAGGTTGACCCACCTTCCGGGTCTGCCTCCCCGACCCGGAAGTCCCGAGAACAGTGGCCATCACACAGAGGGTCAGCGCGTTTCATGAGGGCACAAACTGTTCTACTCCATTTTTCATTTAAGTGTTT
>PVJS01000022.1:225083-246593 GCA_004027185.1 Glis glis
TTCAATCCCCGGTACCGCAAAAAAAAAAAAAAAAGGAATAAATAGATGTGAGCACAAAGAATATATTTACTGTAGCAGAATTTTCCAAAGAAGACCAAATAATGTGAGAAGGAAGGACTCTACACCTCAAAACTGGGTCTTTAGAGCTAAGAGTTTTTCTTCTGGGCAGCATCAGGCCTTTAAAAGAGGATGGGGATCCAGGCATGGTGGTACACACCTGTAATCCCAGTATTAGGGAGGCCGAGACAGGAGGATCACAGGTTTGTGGCCAGCTTCAGCAACTTAGTGAGACCCTGTATCAAAATAAAAAATAAAATAGGGCTGGGGGTGTAGTTCAGAGGTAGAATGCCCCTGGGTTCAATTCCTAGTAATACCCCCCCCCCACACACACACATACACACACACACACACACAAACACACAAGAGGATGGGGGTTAGAGAGAGTTATATAAGCAATGAAGTATATATAGAGTTGGCTGTTGGGGGCAAGATTGAAATATGTGCTGGATGTTCCTCTCCTTTTTTTCCTTTTTCTTTTTCTATTTTTGGCTGTCGATCATCCAACCCCCTCTAATTAGGGAGATTTCCTTATACTGCTGTGTTTTGCATTGGTAGAACTCAGTGCCCTACATCCTCCTATAGAAGTAGAAAGAGGGGACTTCTCCCTTCTCCTGAGTTCTGGCAGTGTGGGCTTGTAACCTATACTAATTCAATCAGATGCTCTCACGGAAGACTTGTCATCTGGAATGTGACCCCAGACAGGAGGTACACATAGAAATGGGACCATCGTAGCAATAGTGACATGGCAGTGATTGTGATGGCAGCAGGAAGCAGTCGCTGCAGCGTTGGCAGGATCTACGGTACACCTTAGACAAGTGCTTCCCAAGAAATGATCAACCCAGGGCCTCCCACATGCTCAAGTACTCTACCACTGAACAACATCCCCAGCACTTCCTTTTTAAACTTCTTATTTTGAGACAGGGTTTTGCTAAGTTGTCCAGGCTGGGCTTGAGCTGGTGATCCTCCTGCCTCAGCCTCTTGAGTAGGTAAGATTACTGGCATGTGCCACCACCCAGCTTTAGAAAATGATCTTGTTTGGGTGTACTGTTCCTCATTTTCCTGGAGCTGCCCTGCTTTTTAATTTCCCCAAGCCCCACCCTCTTGCCTTAGTTTCTATTCTTTGAACTTCCTTAAATTATTTCAATAAATTTATTTTCTGCTTCAATTAATCTAGAGTTGATTTTTGTGGTTTGTTCTTAAACATTCTGAGCCAGGCGTGGTGGCACACGCCTATAATCCCAGTACTTGGGAGGCTGAGACAGGAGGAATGCACGTTCGAAGCCAGCCTCAGCAACCTCATGAGGCCCTCTGCAACTTAGTGAGACCCTGTTTCAAAATAAAATAGGGCTGGGGGTGTAGCTCTGAGGTAGAATGACCTGGGTTCAATCCCCAGTACCACAAAACAAAAACAAACAACAAACAAAAAATCTCATCACTACCACCACTACCAACAACAAAATCCATTCTGGGTCACACCCTGTGGATGAGGTGAATTAACTCTCCCCCTCCCCAGAATTGTGCTATTTGGAAAACTAGAAATTCTCAATGATGCAGGTAAGTAATTTTTTTGGGGGAAAATAAGGGTTAGAGAAGTGTTTGTATAATCTGTGCTAAGGAGCTAAGAGGCCTTGTGGACATCAGTGACTGTGTATCAATTGGATAAATGAATGAAATGTTTCTTCAGAGAAAATTTGACTCATCTTGGAGTTTCCCTGTCTAGGAAAAGAACACAAGGTGAAAGAAAAGGTATGCACTTCTCTAGGTCTTTATGGTACTGTTTATGTTAAGAGCCTGAGAATGTTATTTAACAGCAAAAATACTCTTTCTTTAGCTGATAAATATTTTTATATGCAAAAGAGAATTGGATCATGGAAGTTCTGATTCCTTAACCTCTGCTTCCTTCAAATGTTCTGGAATGAAGACATCAGAAGAGGGGTTGACTTGCCTCTTGTTCCTTGGTCAGGTGATAGTCTAGCACTGGGCTTGTGTAGTGTTCATGGGTCAACCCTGAAGCAGCCTTCTGTGCTACTGGGAAACTCCCCAGAGTCAGAAGCTAGCTAATGCTCAAACATGGTTGGAAGTGTTGGGAAAGGCCCTGCAGCAATCTGCAGTGCACCATTTGGAAGTCATGTGGAAGTCACACGGAATGCAATTTCTTCTTTGAAATCTGGTGTTTAGATAAGCAAACTACCTCCCGGGTCCCTGTCCTAACCATAGTCCCAACCTCATTTCAGGTGAAACACCTCTATTCTAATCACAGGGGACTACTTCATGGACCTTCTCATTTGGTTTATTTTGTTTGATATCATTGATCTTCCATTGGACACGAATGGAAATCCCTTACTAAATCCTGCAGAGAGCTTTTCCTCTAAACTCTAAATCAAGACATGGAAGCCGAGCGTGGTGGCACACGCTTGTAATCCCAGTACTTAGGAGGCTGAGACCCGAGGATCTGGGTTCGCGGCCAGCCTCAGCTACTTAGCGAGGCCCTCCGCAACTTAGTGAGACCCTGTTTCAAAATAAAGAATAAAAAATAGGGCTGGGGGTGGAGTTCGGAGGTAGAATGCCCCTGGGTTCAATCCCCAGTAACACACACACACACACACACACACACACACACACACACACAATCAATCAAGACATGGAGAAGCATCAGAAGATAAGAAAGCATTTCCTGTCTGGAAAGTGAGGGCGTGCGGGACTCAGCCTTCCTCACTGCATTGCTGGAGGAAGGCTGGTACAGAGCCACTCACCATCCCTGGGGCGCTGTAAAGGCTGGGGCTGCTGCATGTGCCTCCCTCTGCTTCTGAATCCAACAGCGATGCACGCCTTTCAAAAGCTCCGAGCTTGCTGGGGTCATTGCTGGAAATCAATAGGGACCAGGCAGGATTTTGATCAAAGGCAGGGGAGTGGGGGAGTGTTCCAAGCTCATTCTGAATCACCAGGGGACAGCTTTTCCAGATGGGGAAGGAACTAAAGAATGAGTTCAAAGAAAAGAGTGTCTGGAGGTAGGAAGACCCAATCAGAATAATCATAGATAGGGATTTGGGCAGTTAAGATGGCATTCTGATTGATTTTGCTGAATAGCATCTGTCTCATTTTGTAACATGCCACCCTCAAATTAGTGACTCTTATTCTGCCATGTCTTAAAAATACTGCCCTGCCGGGCGTGGTGGCGCACGCTTGTAATCCCAGTACTTTGGGAGGTGGAGAACGGAGGATCTGGGTTCACGGCCAGCCTCAGCTCTCTCTCTCTCTACTTAGTGAGGACCTCCACAACTTCGTGAGACCCGGTTTCAAAATAAAGTATAAAAAATAGGGCCGGGGGTGTAGTTCGGAGGTAGAACCCCTCTGGGTTCAATCCCTGGTACCGCAAAAAAAAAAAAATACTGCCTTATATGGATCTGATAGGGGGAAAATATGCTTACCTTTTCTTTTTCTTTTTTATGTGATACTGGGAATTGAACCCAGGGGCATTCTGAGCTATACCCCCAGTTCTATTTTATTTTTTATTTTGAAACAGGTCTCACTAAATTACCTTGAGCTGCTGGCCTCGAACCTGAATCCTCCTGTCTCAGCCTCCCAAGTGCTGGAGTTACAGGCATGTACCACCACACCTGGCCTCTTCCTGTACTTCTTATCCAAGGACATGGATTACCCAGTTCCTTTTAAATCTCTTACTGCTTTTCACGGGGGCTGGGAGAACAGAGATAAAACCCCTCAGCTACTAGATTCAGAGAAAGTCTCAGCTCATCTTTAGGATGTATTTTTCCTGCCCAAGTGAGGAAGATAAGATGAAATCAACTCCCTATTGCCTGGTTTTCAGTGCTGTTTCCCTAAGAGTCTTGAAGTCTCCTTTTAATAGCAGAAGTATATTTTCCTTTGTTGACCAAAAGTCTAGGATGCAGAAAAGAACAGATTCTGAAGGTCCCAGTTCCTTCAGCTCTGCTTCGCTCCAAAGTTTTGGAGGACAGGCATGAGAAGAGAAATAGAGAGTACATGGGTTCGGAGATAAGGAGGGATTCCCCCATTGAGAATCTGTTTCCGTACATGGTGGCCCAGACCTACTGAGATCTGCATAGAGACAAGGGTGAAATAAGACTGTTTTGGAAACTGTGGTAGGAAGGAGGCAATGAGTCAGTGCTTACTATCCCCAGCAAAAGATCTTGCTCACTGGGAAGGCTTTGGGGCAAAGCCTGTCCAGGCATGGGGGTGGGTGGAAAGGCAGATTGGCACATGGGAGTTTGGAAGAAAGGAGTGGGGGAGACAGATGTGAATGAAGGAAAGGTGGGAAAACACATTGGGGAAATAGTTCTGCAAGTGGGTCTTTGAGGCGGAAAGAGCTGTCAAAACAGAAGTAGAACTCCTGCGTCGCGCTGATAGCGAAGGGAGATTTGCAGATCGTGTGGGAAACCCATAGATGTTCATTTCGTTTTTTCATGCTTCTAATTTTAATTTTTTCAATTCAACATGGGCGAAATAATTATGGCTTAGAGCAATGCAGTTTTGGTAACCTTAGGGCTATACTTAATGTCCAAGTTTAGGGGTGAGCCAAACATAGCATACCTGGAAATGGTCCTTTATTTGTAGGTAGCTGAAATAGAAGCTGAGTCACAGAGGTGACATAAACATCTCCAGTTTCTGTCTCATACCTCCTCACCACCCAGGGTATTGGTGACATTTGCATCTGCTTGCTTGGGCCTTGAAGTCTCCCCTCTTGATATCCACTCACCTCACCTAGGGCAGCTGCCCTCGGAGCGGTCCTTGGCCGGTTACTGTCCCAGACATCAGTGGCTTTGTTTTTATGACTCACATTTGGAGTTGAGCTATAGGGCATTTCGACAATTAAAATGTCAGCAATTCCACTCATTATTCCAGACATTGGTAACTACTAGGGCTCATTTTAAAAATCTCACCTATGCTTAGATGGATTTACATCTGGAAGAAATGGTAGGCCATTCCCTTATTTTCCATACATTCTTTCTACCACAGACAAGATGATGAGAATCTTCCAATGTAGGGGTGCCTACATAAGGGGAAATTAAGATGATACTTTGGATACAAGAGAAAAATACTAGAGCCTTTATTATATTGATTTTTTAAATCTCATCCTTTTAAATTTTCTATTTTTGTGTATATGTTATAATATATATTATATATTAGTATGTTGGCAAATGTATATTATCTATCGATCCATTCTCTGTCTTTTTCCCTCCCTTTCCCTCTTTCTCTACTACATCTGTCATCTATCTATCCATCCTTCTTTTAGGAGGAGCAGTTTTTATAGAAGTGCAAATTCCTGATTCTTTTTCAGTGGACTTCAAGTGAGAGCTAAGAAACGATAGTTATCTTGCTCATTTATTTTCATTAAAGAATCTTCTCTTCAGTGTAACATTATACTCAATCCTAACATGGAAAACAGATAAAGATGGGCTGCTCTTCTGCAGGAGGGCTGGAAGCAGGGGCAGGGAACGGGCTAGCTGTCCAGGGTTCCCCTTTCATTTGTTTTCTTCCCTGCTCTCCTTGGTCTGTATAAATACCTGTTTGGAAACCACTGTGGTAGTTTCCCAAAGATGCATCTTTGGAGTAACTGGTTCAGTGCTTAAAACCAGACCAACAAAACATGGCCCCAATTCTTAGATTAGATCGTGCAGTTACTTCCCATCAGCTGGGTCCATCCCAGCCCCTTCTTCATGCCACATGCTGAACACACTCTCACAGCCCAGGAGAAGAGAAGGGGCTGGAGCTGCTCAGGCCTGACATGACCCTTGGAACAGACTCCTTCCCCCTCCCCACAGAAGCCACCTTGCCCAGCCACTTCCTGCCCTCTCCTACTGCTTCATTTTTCTCTGCAGTTAACTTCCCCGCAGTGAGTGGTCAGTACTCATGGTTGTACTGATTATCAGCAGACTCTGGCAACAAGAATATCTCTAATCTTATTTCAGATTAGCCCTTAGCTCCCTCTACAGAAGGGGGTTTTGCTTATATGAAATGCAACCCCCTATCTTAGGAGAACCTTTTCCGTTAGCTAATGCAATTATGTTCCCATGTGGTTCTGATTTTCTTTCTGGTTTAGAGGCAGTCTATTCCTCAAGGACACTTCACACTGTCACTTTACAGAGTTCTGTTGTCTTCCTGAATAACCTTAAAGTGCAAACGTGACTTGTAGAATTAGGAGAAAATGTGGGGTGTGGCAGATGGAGGAACAATGCTCACATCCTTTTTCAGTAAAGGACTCACTGCTCAGCTACTAGGCAGGGAGTCAGGTGACAGCCTCCCCTGTTAACCACTTTTGAGCCCAACACACACTGTAGTCAGAAAGGCTCTAGCCAATGACCGAGCATGGCCATGGAATGAGGACCTGGCCATTCCCTTGTGATGAGGTCTCGGCTCCAACAGGCAATCGTGTTGGGCTAACAGAGAGCTTGATTGTCTTGACTGTATGGATCCCCCGGGTCCACGCCTGCTTCCTCCCATTTGTTCACAGATGTTTCTCCCCCCAAAGCCTTATGTACTCCTAATTCTGTTTTAGCATCTGCTTCCCAGAGAATATGGGGTTGGGATCAGGGGGAGAAAAGGAGAACCCAAGAGAGGTTTCACTGTATTTCTAGGTTCCTTAAGTTCACTATTCCCAGCCTGTGGGTATGAACAGTCAGCCCCTGGGGGCCTTGGAGCCTTGCACACTATAAGAGTGTGCAAATATATATACATGCCCAACATTGCTCGCAGCCTGATACATGTCTAAATGTGACAGTAACATGAGCTATTTTTCAAATACATGAATAACAATTCACTAAAACACCCTTTTTTAAATGGTGCATTTTTAGAGCAGTGGGCACTAATAGCATAACACACACACACACACACACACACACACACACACACACAAACACACACACACAGAGAAAGTTGTTGCTCTAAAGAGGTGTTCTTATATTTAAAGGCAGCCTAGCTGGATTGTTTTACATGATGGGCTTTCTCATCTTCATACACTAACTGGAAATTTTCGCAAAGACAAAATGAACAAACAATAAACAACTCTGAGAAAGGCTGCCCGGTTTCTACATTGAATGGCTCTAATTTGACAAATATTGATAATTGAGAGGTGCTAGAATGACAATTCCAGAGGTTAGTGAGATGTTATGTGTCCCCTAAGTAAAGCATGTGCTTATGCACTAGCAACCTGGTGTCTTGAGCCTCCTGTTGAAAGAGATCAGTAGTTCAGAAGCATTTGGCCCAGGTTAAACGTCTCCATTTGTTTTGAGACAATTTGTGTTGCCTCCCACATATAATAGATACCTTTAGGAGCAGGTACCATGCAGTTTTGGATTGCCACTTAGGTAGAATCTCACACAGAAAGAGACCAGTGGTCTTTTCCTACAGAGGAGGACACTGAGACTCCTTCTAGGGAAGTATAATAATGTACAATGTCATATAGCTAATAAGTGGTACATGTTTCTTTTTACAGTAGATAGAAACCAAATTATAGGTTATAATTTGAGGTGGTCAAAAGTTACTTCCTTTATCTGTGAAGATATGCTTGCTATAACAAATAACACAAATATGTCAGTGGATTTGACAGGGATTTTTTCCTTTTTCAGTACTGGGGATTGAACCCAGGGGCATTCTACCTCTGAGCTACATCCCCAGCCCTATTTTATTATTTTTATTTTGAAACGAGGTCTAAGTTGAGGAGGGTCTCGCTAAATTGCTGAGGCTGGCCTCGATCCTGCGATCCTCCTGTCTCAGCCTCCTAAGTCTTAGGATTGTAGGCGTGGGCCACCATGTCCAGCTGACATCAAGGTATTTTATTACATTTTCACCCAAAGTCCATTGTCTGGATAATTCTCTAGGATGCTTGTCCTCTATGTGGTGCCTCGGGGATCCAGGCTGCTTTAACTTCATGACATCTCCACTTCAACCAAGGACTCCACCACTGTCACAGCAGAAGGGGAGCATGCTGGAGGGTCACTCACTGGCAGTTAAATGCCAAGGTCCCTGAGGGACACACAGACCACAGTCACATGACCCTGTCTAAAAAGAGAGGATAGTGGGATAGAAGTAAGCACTAAACATCTCTACCTTACCAGCCTCCCAGAGTGCCAGAAAGTTCCATTAGTTATTGTTAGGGCAAATTGCACAAATCCTCTGAGAGTATTGACTTATTAAGTCATTATCAATCGATAGCATATAAATCACGAATCAGTTGACCAGTCTGGGTCTAGTCACTAATAGTTTGAATGAGTAAACAGCCGGGGGGGGGATATACTTTAAGTCACTAATAAAAATAAAAATAAGCCGGGCGTGGTGGTGCACGCTTGTAATCTCAGTACTTGGGAGGCTGAGACCGGAGGCTCCAGGTTCGCGGCCAGCCTCAGCTAGTTAGTGAGGCCCTCCACAACTTAGTGAGACCCTGTTTTTCAAAATAAAGAACAAAAAATAGGGCTGGGGGTGTAGCTCGGAGGTAGAATGCCCCTGAGTTCAATCCCCAGTACTGCAATAAATAAATAAATAAATAATAAAAAAAGAAAGAAACAGCACAGGGTTTGGTCAGGCAGGACAGAGTTGTGCAGGATACTCAGGGGCCCCAGCTCTGGAGGTGGATGGTGGTTGAGGACAGTGAGTATCTGAAAGAGAGAAATTTCCAAGGGAAGACAGAGCTGAAAGAGTGAAAGCTGCCTTTGCCCTTGGTCCCTGAATTCGTCATGTTGCCTCGGGCTGTCCATGGACAAAGCACTGTACAAATGTCCGTGGGTGTCATTTGAAGGATGCCAAGTTTTATGAAACCTTTGATCTTATATCTGTCTTCAGTCTAACCTTCGACCCCAGACCTAACGCTGCTGCGTTGAACATAAGTTGCTAATGTAGACCATTGGACTTCCTCCGCGTTTTAGGACCTGCGGTGTTGTGGAGACCGATGGCCGGGATGCGCCCTGTAGAAGGAAGTCAAGCTCGGTTTCAGCGTCAATTGATTTATTAGCTCCTTGACATTTTCCAGGCTACCACTTCCGTTTGCCTGGCACACCCTGGTGAAGTCACCCGCCAAGCCTGGGAACTTTATTAGTATTTCAGGCTGAGTGTTTACCGAACTCCTTTAAGCCATCTGGGCCCCTGGGCTGGACCTGGACTCTTTTCCTTTGAATTCTCCTACCTTTTCACTCTGAACTGAAAATACTAGTGAAGCGCCCCTTTTATTCCTCATGGATATGAGATAATTACTCTCAGAAGTGTTATAAGTGAGGAGTCAGATGAGAACAAAACAAGGTCTAGGGTCTTGTCAATTTACTCTGATGGAGTTTTTCCTTCCAAAGTGGGCTAATGGTGATGTAGTGTACTAGTCTAGTTAGTGCATGACTCTGGAGTCTGACTACTTGGATTCATATCCTGCCTCTACCATTTACTGTGATGTGGTTGTGGGCAGTTTACTTAATCTTTTTGAGCCTCCACTTTTTAAACTTTAAAATAAGGGCAACTGTATCTACTTCAATAAATTTGAAGCACGTGGAGAACGTACAATTAATATTAACTACTTTGTTTTTGTTGTGCTCTGAAGAGACTCCGGGAGAGAGATCCGATACTTTCACATCTCTGACTCCCCACTGTTACCGTCAGTGGCACTACTACAAGACTTAACATGACACTACTGGAATGTACTTCTCCACATGCGTAAGTGGGACTGTTGTCACTGCCCTGCCTACCATTCGAGGTTATGACATACCTCAAATGAAGTAAGAGATGCCTTGTGAAAAATAAACTCATATTATGGGGATATGAGATATTGTGCATCATCTTAGTCTATTGGGATACTGTAACAAAATACCATAGACTGAATAGCTTATGAACAACAGACATTGATTTCTCTCAGTCCTGGAGACTGGAAAGTCCTAGATTGAGGTGCCTGCAGATTCAGCATCTGGTGAGGGCCCTCTTTCTCATACGTGGTACCTTCTTACTGTGTCCTCACAGGTCTCCAGGGCCTCTTTTATAAGAACACTGATCCCATTCCAGTGGCTCCTAATCACACCCCAGTGGCTCCTAATACTGTCACCTTGGTAACTGGGTTACTGCATATGAATTTGGGGAGGACACAAACATAGCATCCAAACTGTAGGAAGTATCAGCAGCAACGGCAGCGGTGGCAGTAGTGTGTCATTATCCATCTTAGCATTTATGGCGATGCTGTCTTCATGGGACTGCGGTAAGGAGCCATATTTTGTTGAGAGTGGGCGGGAGCTAGCTCTTACTGAGCTATCTTTGGCAGAACCTAGTGCTCTTGCGAACATTGCTTTTTGACATCCAACACTTCCATCACAGAGTCTAGGGCTCTTGTGTTAGGGGTTGTCTATGTCTGAGAGCTCAGTCTGGAGTTTGGTTTCTAGTTCAAGAACCATGGGATGAGCAAAGCCAGGTCCTACAGCCACACGCGAGACTCAGATGAAGGGGGACCTTCCTCTCTCTTCTGTCTGAGGGTTTCCTCTGAAGCAGGAATTGCTTGGCCACCTCTGACTAAGAAGTAGTATGAAGACTGCATTCATGGAAAAGGGAAGGAAAAATAACTAATCAGTGCTTTCCTCAAACCCGGCATGCCAGAGTTTCTGTTCAAGAAGGAAAACTCAATTCCCTTTAGTGGAAAATAGTTGGGGTGGGGTGAGATCACTTCTGTCCAGAGCCAGCATAGATTTGCATATGCAGTGAAATATGTTGTGATTCTCATTTTAGGTGGAGTTCTTTGGTTCCAGCCAAAGACAACAACTTCAGCTAATTTAAGCCAATAAATAAATAAATAAATAAGAATACACCCCCACACACATACACATACATCGTACCATGCACACATACATATTAGAAAGTTACAGAATAGCTCATAGAATCAAATAAAAGCTAAAGGAGCCAGGCTCGGTGGTGCATGCCTGTAATCCCAGTACTTGGGAGGCTGAAACAGGAAGACTGCAGGTTCGAGGCCAGCCTCAGCAACTTAGCAAGACCCTGTTTCAAAATAAATAATAAAAAGGGGTAGGGGTGTAGCTCGGGGTAGAAAGCCCCTGGGTTCAATCCCAAGTACCAAAATAAATAAGTACATAAACTAACTAACTAAATAAATAAACACTAAAGGATCTGGTTTGCATAGGACAAGAAATTCGGGCAGCTAGGCAGGAGAAACCAGTGGACCATCTCCTAGCTTGGAATCCCTGTGTCACTTCGCTCAGGATTCTGTTCCTTGGAAAGGTAATTGGGCTTCTTTGGTGCCACACCATGTCCTTGACCAGCACATGGGGAGATACTTTGCTTCAGAGGTCTATGTATGACAGAGAACAGCAGCTCCCAATTAATTATCAAGGCTCTGTTAGCTGAGGGGGAACAGGCTGCTGAGCGAGTCATAGTAACAGATGCCTACAACGGTCTCCGTGTGTTATCATCAGCCTGGTTGCCATAATTAGTTCCCCGAGGCTGCCTGCAGTGATGTTTATTCAAATGCATTTAGCATGTTTCTGTTTTATAACATGTTGGATAAAATTAAGCCACGTGAAAAGTGGATGGCAATCTTTTCGCCCAACATCAGGTCTCTGCTTATCTTTCTGGACTGCTTGGAGAAAAGCTGTTGGTCCTTCCCCAAGAGCTCTGGTTACCTCACCTTTCCTCCTCCTTAAAACCTCCATGCTAGCCAGGCATGGTGGCATACTCTTGTAATTCCAGTATTTGGGAGGCTAAGACGGGAGGATCTTAGGTCTGAGGCCAGTCTCAGCAACTTAGCGAGGCCCTCAGCAACTTAATGAGACTGTTTCAAAATAAAAAAATAAAATAGGGCTGGAGGTGTAGCTCAGAGGTAGAATGTCCCTGGGTTCAATCCCCAGTACCCAAAAAAAAGAAAGAAAGAAAGAAAGAAAGAAAGAAAGAAAGAAAGAAGGAAAGAAGAAAGAAAGAAAGAAAGAAAGAAAGAAAGAAAGAAAGAAAGAATAAAGCCCCCCAAAACCAACTCCATGCTCTGGAGTTTTGGGCCCTGAGGTCCTCGTTACCCAGACCAGTAGTATTTGCTTAGACTGTAAACTAAAAATAAGTGTCCCCAGAACCGTTCATGTTGGCAGTAACGGTTGGGCTGTCACCTCACCACAAAGACACTTGTCATTTGAGGGTTTGAAAAAGGGAAACACTTAAGTACTAGTTTATCAGCCCAAAGAAGCTACAGCAGTAACAAAAAACAGAGCACCTACCCCACCCGCAGACTTCTGGTCAGAGCACCAACTCACAGGGGAAAGTCGAGCCACGACAAATGATAGGCACGGAGGCGTTCTATTTACACCTTTGCGAGGGAAGGGGAGATGGTGTGAGCCCACAGCAGCTGCCCTTTAAAAGTTCTCAGGGAAACTTTAAAAGAGAAAACTGGTGTTTTTTGTTTGTTTGTTTTTAATTCTTTTGGAAGTGCCAGGGATCCAACCCAGGGCCTGACTCACCCTGCCACTGAACTACATTCCTATCCTGCAACAGTATTTATAAAACAGTTTAGAACATTTGCAAAATACACAGCAACAAAGAAGAAAAACCTGCAGGGATGTACAGCACTAATATTTTGGTGTGCTTCCAAACCTGGCTTTTAGATCTGGAAGAAGGGTGTCGTGGAACAAGGGGTCCTTGCATCCCCCAGCATCCCCGGTCTTTCTCAGTTGGGAATGATGCCTGAATGAAGGTAGAAGTCTCATGAGTGTAGCTAAGGTCATGACACATTTTATTGTGTGTCATTCATAGGCCTCCTTTAGCCACTCAATATTACAATGTTCTGGTTCCTGGGGTTTTAACATTCCTCTGCTAGCATATTTTAATGGCTTTCTGATATTCTATCAAATGGCCGTTCTATAGTTTAGTGAACCAGGCCCCTGGCATTGGACATGACAAGTCATGCTGTGTGATGATATCTCTGTGTAGAAATCAGGGAATCATTTGTCAAAGAAGAGTCCAGACTTCAACCCTATTGGGTGTGAGGTCTTGGGGCTGTCACCTCTCTGTGAAACGGCAAATCTTAATGGGACAAAGTCTAATGATCCAGATCATGGGTCATTTATCCAATGACCAATTTATCTGCACTCCTTTTCTTCTTTTCATATCTTTTGAGGCCACTTCTAATCTTGTTAGTAAGGAGACTAGAAAATGAAAGGGAAGACAAACTACTTATTTTAAATACTTGTGTTAAGTCATGGAGAAAATTCAAGGAAGCAAAACCACTTAGGAAAATCAATCGGAGAGGTCTACATATAACTTTAAAAAACATATATCTGGTGTTCATGTATTTAAAAATACATACTTTAGGCCGGGCGTGGTGGCACACGCTTGTAATTCCAGTACTTTGGGAGGTGGAGACCGGAGGATCCGGGTTCATGGCCAGCCTCAGCTCTCTCTCTCTCTCTCTCTCTCCCTGTCTCTCTCTCTGCCTCTACCTAGTGAGGCCCTCCGCAACTTCGTGAGACCCGGTTTCAAAATAAAGTATAAAAATAAAATAGGGCCGGGGGTGTAGCGCAGAGGTAGAACGCCCCTGGGTTCAATCCCCGGTACCGCAAAAAAACAAAAACAAAAACAAAAACAAAAATACATACTTTACACTGTTATTGTAAGATTTATTTCCATTCAACACATATTACTTGTGATCATATTGTGTGATAATAATAGTAAAAACATTTATTTTTAAGACAGAAAAGAGGATTTATAAGCCCACATTGTTTTTCCTCTAAGAATATCTAACATTCCTCTCTAGAAGCTCCTGGAAGTCAGAGTACTGAGGTTCTTCTTCCTAGTCCTACTCCGCTTATCTAGTCACGAGGCATTCATTTTTACAGTACTTACTATAACAACGACCATCAAAACAATAACAAGAACTAAGACTGAACGTTTACTGTATGTCAGTTGTTTATGTTTATCTAAGACTTTGAAGGGATGGATTGGTATATTTAATTTTTTTTTGTACTAGGAATTGAAGCATTCTACCTCTGAGCTACACCCCTAGCCCTTTTTGTTTATTTTCTTATTTTGAAACAGGGTCTCACTAACTTGCTGAGGATCTCACTAAACTTCTGAGGCTGCCTCAAACTTGATATCCTCCTGTCTTAGCCTCCTGAGTACTGGGATTACATATGTGCAGTTTATTTAATCTTAACAGGGGGAAGATGTCTACTTAAGAGTCAGTGGGTCTTTTTGAGGAGACGGCAGCTGAGGGATGAGTGGGGGAGATGATCCTGATGTGGGCGAAGGGTCCAGAGTACGGAAGAGCATGGCCTATTCCGCTATGGCGTGGGGTTGGTGAGAGAGCTGGAAAGTGGGATCAAATTCAGCCAGAAAACTAGTGGTTAAGATCTAATTAGTGTCTAAAGAGGACACCCCCGATGTACAGGGAGGTGGGGTATGGGTGAGGGGCATGTGCAGGAAGGCACTGTTGTGTCATTGGGGCCAAGGAAGACGCTGGCCTAGACTCGGGGGTGACAGGTGGAGGGGTCAGAAGTAGAGGACTCATGATGCATTAGAGACAGAATTGACAGGACTTGGCAACTTGAAAAGTGGAGAGAGCAGAAGGAGAAATGAAGGCCACATCCTGGGTTACTGCTTTGGACACCTACGGTGAGGGTGGCACCGTACTCTAAGACGAGAAAAACTGGGGGAGTGACTGACTCGTGGGTGGGGAAATGGAAGGTTCTAGTATTACTTTGTCATTTGCCAAAATTGATGCTCTGACCCAAAATAAAGAATATAAAACTAGAAGTTTTAACCTTTGCTTCGTCGTTTTTGTGTAGTAAAAAGAGATCAGCTGCTGGGTTCTGGCTGACCGGGACCTGCCCACTTTCAAGTTGGGTGGCTCAAGTCAAATTACTTAGCTACCTGCCACCTGACGCTTCAATTTCCTGGTCTCTAAAAGACAGTAGATAAAATACATGTCCAGCTCCCAGCAAACTCTCTGGCACACAGGAATCCCTTTTCCTAAATGTTAGTTGCTATTCTTTGAATTAACCTGCACAAGACAGAGCTATTCTAAGCACCGAGCTCTTGCTCGTGGGGGTCCTGCACACCCTTCTCCTGGGCGACAGGATCTGGTTTGGACAAAGTAGACGTGCCCTGCTGTTCATGCCACCTCTTATCTAAATGCTTTATTCCTTCACTTGAAGGCTTTTGTCTTTGAGAACCAAGGGCCTTGACAACAATAGTCTTAGGCATATTTGTCAATAATGGAAAGTCGTCATACTGAGGTGATGAAGAGCATGGATTCTGGATTCAGCTGCCCGGATTGAATCTCATCTCAGTCACTTACGAGCTGTGTGACCTTGGGCCAGTTACCTGACTGTTCTGTGCCTAAGTTTCTTCACCTGTGAAACTGAGGCCTTCCTAACTCCTGCCTCATAGGATCATGGTGTGTTTTAGTGGAGCTCATGCATATAAACTCCTAAGACAATCCCTGGGAAATAGGAACCACTATATACACAGGTGCTAAATAAAATACAGATAGTTAAGGTGTTAGAAAACAGATGGCTGTTTTCTCGGGTTAGTAAAGAACAAGGCTGGAGAGGAGGAGGGTTGAGGAGGTGCTGGGCCTCTGGGTGAAGTAGACACAAGGATGGGGAGCTACGGGCAGCCCTGAGAGGAGCGGAAGGCAACTTCTCTGTTTTGTCTTGTCAAGCTCCCAAAGAATGAAAGGTCCTGATTGTCTCCAGCCACACAGATGAAAGCCACGTTTTCCCCTCTTGGAAGCAGCCTTTAGCCCGTGTTGAGTTCAGGCAAGATCACACGCATTAAAACACGCATTTTTGCTACTGCCACTTCTCTCAGCAAAATCCGTGTATCTGAAGATGATAAAAAGCCTGGCCAAGGTGTCTCCCGCCTCCCTGGTTTGGTCTGAGCATGCAATTTCTATGGCTGATCAAGGTCTTGGCCTGAATCCTGCCACATACCTCCCAGAAAGCTCGGGGATGCTCCATCTCTTCTGACTTCATTTAAAATGGATGAGAAGGTTCTGGAAGGGTATAGACTTCCTTTCCCATCATTGTAGAAGAAGATGCTTGGTGCACTATTTATTTAGATGCCAATTGGCTTTTGCTACTAATGTAACCCCATATCTAAGACATACTAGGGACCAGAGTCAGTGTTTCTAAAAAGTGATGGCAGAAGAAAGGCTGTCAATAAATCTCCCAACATCTGGACCTCTGGCAGGATCTAAATAATGCACACGCCTATAATCCCAGTACTTGGGAGGCTAAGACAGGAGGATTGAAGGTTCAAGACCAGCTTCAGCAATAGTGAAACTCTCAGCAACCTAGCGAGACCCTGTTTCAAAAAATAAAAAGGGCTGGAGGTGTAGCTCTGAGGTAGAATGCCCCTGGGTTTAATTCCCCAGTTACACACACACACACACACACACACACACTCACACACTCACACAATAATGCTCGAATTTTCCAAATATGGTGAGCATGCATAGATCTGGATCATTTATATATTGGGAATGTAAAATGGTACAGTCACTATGGAAAATAATATGCAATTTCTTTGAAAAATAAACATGTAATTACTATATACCCTGGGAAATTGTACTCTTGGCCATTTAGCCCAGAAAAATAAACCTAGGTTCCTAGGAAAATATGTACATGAATTTTTTTAGCAGTTTTAATCATAATAGCCCCAAACCGGAAACCACCCATGGAAGGCGTCCTTCCATGGATGAATGGTTAAGCAAACTGTGGCACATCCATACCATGGAATATTATTCAGCAACAAAAAAGAACAAATTATTGACACATATAACAACCTGGATAAATCTCCGGAGATTCATGCTGAGTGAAAAAGACAAATCTCAAGAGGTTATGCAAGACTCTTGAAATGAGAAAATCAGAGATACAGGACAGGGTAGAGGTTGTCAGGGGTTAATTTGGTGGGGGCAGGAGGGAAGTAGGTGTGGCTATAAAAAGATAACATGAAGAATCCTTACATGACAGAATGTTCTTTATCTTGACTGTATAAATGTCAACATCCCGGTGGTGATATTAGACCATAGCATTTTACAAGATTTACATTAGGGGAAGGAAGCTGGTATCAGTTTCTTAAAACTGTCTCTTTCTGTATCATTTCTTAAAACTGTATGTGAATCTATAATTATCTCAAAATAAAAGTTTAATTTAAAAAATAGGAGCAGGAGAAAGACTGTTAACTGATCCTTAAACTCACCTTGAAGTCTAGCAGATTCTAAATAATACCCTATCATTTCCCCATATTCCCTGTTTTAAAATAATTTTTATTTGTAGAAAGACCTAAATAGATGCAAAGTCAGCCAGACAGATACATCTTGCCAAACAGTTCATCCCTTGGTTCGTGTATGGTTTATTTGGTCACTCATTCATTCAACAAACACTTATGGAGCCCCTCCTGTCCTAGGTGCTGTAGATACAGGGAGACAGAGAACAGACTCTGCACCTGGATGGAGCTCTCATTTAGGGGAGACAGACAGTATACAACACAAACATAACAAGGTAATTTCAGGACGTGGTAAGTACTGAGGATGAAATAAAACAGGTAATAAGAGAATGTTAGGGGAGGGAAGATTTTGACAGTGGAGTCAGGGAAAAGCTTTCTTTGTAGGTGATTGGATTTGAAGGCTAAATGATGGACGAATCCCAGAGCTGGGGGAAAAGAACGCGCCGGCATCCATTGTCTTTAGAAAGTTGCATGAAGAACACATGGAAAGAAGTGAGAATGGGAGCAAGGGGACCAGTTCACAGGCTGTCCCAGGGCTTGTGCGTCAGCCAATGGTCTCCTTGGCTCAGGTAACCATGGCGACAATGGCGCCATCTCCCAGGATGAGAAAGTCTGCAGTGTGGTTAGGAGAAAAGGGTGAAGAGTTCTGTTTAGTTGGGTTTATTTACTTACTTATTTTTGATACTTGGGATTGAACCCAGGGTCATGTTACATCTGCACTACACTCCCAGCTCTATTTTATTTTTTATTAGGAAACAGGGTCTCACTAAGTTTCCGAGGGCTTCGCTAAGTTGCTGAGGCTGCCTTGAACCTGAGATCCTCCTGTCTCAGCCTCCCAAGTACTGGGATTACAGGTGTGCGCACCACACCCAGCATAGTCAGGTTCATTTTGATATGTCTAATGGACATCTGCACAGGGCCACAGACATCGGACCGCCTCCTTCTTTATCTCTTTACCCCAGCCAGTGCTCCATCAGATCTGGGTCATTTCCATCTTCAGACTTGAAGTATCACACCACAAGGTGGCTCCTTGAGTGGCAACACAGGGTCCATTGGGCATCGTGAAAGTGCAGAGTTAGGTCCCAGAGGTTGAGTCCTGAGTAAGGGGAAATGGGAGCAAAAAGGGAGCCAGATGGATACGTTCATTTCCCTCTCTTTTATGGACTAGTCTAAGGTGCAGTACCTTCAAGAAACTCTTCCAGAGAAGTCCTGTGTGCTGAATGAACCTGGCGTTTGAGCGACCCGCTGCATCTCTGGGCGGCTCCCCATGAAGAGTCAGCCAGGGTGGGGATGCAGCTCAGCATATCTCTCCTTCCCCTCCCTCCTTCTTAGCACTGGATGTGAATCTACAATTATCTCAAGATAAAAGTTTAATTTTAAAAAAAAACAGGAGCAGAAGAAAGGCTATTAACTGATCTTTGAAGTCTAGCAGGTCCCAAATAATACCCCACAATTTCCCCACAGTCCCTCAATGTCTTGGACTCACAGCTCCCAATTAAAGCTGTATCTTCATCCTTGCCTCAGGCCCTGATTTAGAGAAAACCCAATAAAAGACAACATCCAAATGGAGATGTCAGGTAAGGATGTCAAAGTCGAGAACCCAGGAGAGATGTCAGAATTAGAATTATTAGCTTGGGAAGCATTAGAAAATAAATGGTATTGGGCCTGGTTGGTCATTAAAGAGAGTGTATGGATGGAAATATGGATCCACTAGCAAACCCAGGGCACCCTAGAATCTTATTTTCAGGTGGGGGTGGGTAGGGGGGTCCAGCAGAGGGGCATTGAGAAATATCAACCAATGAGGTAGAAGAAAACTCAAGGGGGTGTAATTATAGAGATAAAAGAAGTGGGGAGAGTGCCAAGTAAGATGGGAACAATCGGGGGGGTCAAAGAGAGGAGGCCAAAGGGCTGGGGTGCTGGTCAGCACCTAAGACCATAAACTTAAAAGAAGGAGAGGTTTATTTTGGCTCATGGTTTCATAGGTTTGGGTATGTGGTCACTTGGCCCTGTCACTTTGGGGTTGTGGCCAAGCAGAGCATCATGGCAGGTGCATGTGGTGAAGCAAAACTGTTCACCTCATGGCAGTTGAAAAGCAAAGAGAGACAGACAGGAAAGGGTGGAGACCCTAATATCCTCTTCAAGGGCACACCCCAATGACCTCCCTTCCTTCCACTAAGTCCCAACTCCTAAAAGTTTCGCCACCTCCCAGTAGCACCACAGGCTGGTGACTAAGCCCTTAGCATATAAGCCTTTGGAGGACATTTAAGATCTGAAGAGTAACAGTGGGCAACATGGAAGTCGTAGGTGGTCTGGATGAGGGCAGTTTCAGTGGGGAAGTGAGATCCGTGTGGGTCGAGGAGGGAACGGGAGATGGGGAAGTGGAAAGAGTTAGCCTCATAGACAAGTCTTTGAAGAAATTTAAATGGAGACAGGAGGGAAGTACATGGGGCCGTAGGAGAGCTGTCTGTTGGCTAGATGCTGGAGCTACGGAGTGTGTGGGGGAGAAGCACAGGGTCCCGTGGTTCCAGAGAGCTGAGTTCTAAGGTTTTTCCTACCATTGACCAGCCGAGGAGGCCCTGGGTCAATCATTTCCCTCTCTGGCTGGGCATTCGTTTCCTCATTTGTCAAGTCAGATGTCCCTCAGGTCTCTTGTAGCTCAGAAAACTATGTTCTTATGAAAGCATTGACATGAATAAAGAAGGAAAAATGAGTGGGGAAATCAGGGTTCTCAAAAAGATAGGATAAGTCCTTAAAGGAGCAGAAAAATCCTTGTCTAGGATATAGACAAGGATTAAATAAGGTAATGCATGCGAATCACTTAACGCAATGCCTGAAGAAAAATAAGAACACAATACACTTCATTACTATAAATAGTGGAGACCCTGGTAGAAACTTGCAGGGTCTTGTGGAACACTGATCTGCTGTGCACAAGAAAGTGACATCTGGAGACAGAGAAGGAAGGATGAGAAGAACTGGGGATGGACCAGGTCCTGGCAGTACCCGGTGTGGCAGTGAGGCCCACACTAGGGACACTTGTAGAATGAAATGTGGATACAACCTCATGAGGTCAGCCCAGAGCCGCTGGCTCAGATGATAGGCAGACACACCAAAGTGG
This sequence comes from Glis glis, assembly GCA_004027185.1. Classification (NCBI taxonomy): domain Eukaryota; kingdom Metazoa; phylum Chordata; class Mammalia; order Rodentia; family Gliridae; genus Glis; species Glis glis. The sequence continues at coordinate 245,476 of PVJS01000022.1, forward strand.
GAATACATTTGACTTTTGAGATTCTTCCCATTGCAGATAAAAGCAAGGTCATGATACAGAGGGCCAAAGACAGCCACGACAACCTCAAAGAAGAACGAAGGTGGAGGATTTACTTGACCAAGTGTCAAGAAGTCATAAAGCCACGGTAATTAAGACACTGTGGCACTGGCACAACAAGCTAAGGGAACAGAATAGAGGGTCCAGAAACTGACTCGTGCATGTATAAGCACTTAACTTATGAAAAAGGCAGCACTTCAGAATAGTGGGGAAAGACAAGCTTATCAATAAAGGGTACTGGGCCAAACGGATATCAGAATGGAAAAATAAGAACAAAACTCAACCGCTGCCTCACATCATAGCAAACAAAACAAAACAACAACACTACTTCTGTGTTGTCTATAGATTTAAATACAAAAGCTTTTATAAGATAATGTAGGAGAGTCTACAGCCATACCACCCTGAATGCGGCTAATCTCCAAAGTTAAGGAGGGTCAGCCCTGCTTAGCTGGAACAGGAGATTGAATGGGGAAACTGGTGCTGCAAGAGAGGAGAGGAGAGGAGAGGAGAGGAGAGGAGAGGAGAGGAGAGGAGAGGAGAGAGAGGGATAATATAGGAGAATACCTTCTTGACTTTGAGGTAGGAAAATACTATTAAATAAGATATAAAAGTATTAGCCATGAAGAAGAACATTTGTAAATTAAATTTCATTAAAATTAAAAACTTTGGTTCATCAAAAGATATAATCAAGATGATTTTTAAAAGAAGTTACAAGCTGGGCATGGTGGTGCATGCTTGTAATTTCAGTACTTGGGAGGTGGAGACCAGAGGATCCAGGTTCGTGGCCAGCCTCAGCTACTTAGTGAGGCCCTCCGCAACTTTGTGAGACCCGGTTTCAAAATAAAGTATAAAAGCCGGGCGTGGTGGCGCACGCTTGTAGTCCCAGTACTTGGGAGGTGGAGACCGGAGGATCTGGGTTCGTGGCCAGCCTCAGCTACTTAGGGAGGCCCTCTGCAACTTCGCGAGACCCGGTTTCAAAATAAAGTATAAAAAATAGGATTGGGGTGTAGCTCGGAGGTAGAACGCCCCTGGGTTCAATCCCCAGTACCGCAAAAAAAAAA
>PVJS01000023.1:0-51884 GCA_004027185.1 Glis glis
TTCCTTCCTTCTTTCCTTCCTTCCTTCTTTCCTTCCTTCCTTCCGTTTAGCTCTGGGCCAGGACGTGAAAAGGCTGCCTGCCTGAAGGCTTGGTAGGTGGCACGTACCTTGCTTGACAGGTTTTATGATGAGGGGAAGCGGTTCCCCCATGCCTTACTGCCTTCTGTTCCAGCATCCCCTGCTCCACAAAGCCTCTTCCTACCTACCTCTCTTCCCCTAGGTGAATTCTGTCTCTTCCCCTAGGTGAATTCTGTCTCTTCCCCTAGGTGAATTCTGTCTCTTCCCCTAGGTGAATTCTGTCTCTTCCCCTAGGTGAATTCTGTCTCTTCCCCTAGGTGAATTCTGTCTCTTCCCCTAGGTGAATTCTGTCTCTTCCCCGGCGCCCCAGTGGCTTCCTGCTGGACCTTTCTCCTTGCGTGGTCTGTGGATGCTTGGACTCGTTCTTCTGCACAAAGATTGGTTTCCTGCATTAGGCAGAAATGTTCTGGTGCCAAGAATCGTCTGTGTGGACAGATGTAGGGGCATGTGTGGGTGCCAGGAGTGCTAAATACTTGCTCATGTAAAGTAACTTGATCGGGGCTCTGTGTTCCGTCGTCTTTCCTCTGTGTTACTTAAAAGGAACAGAGTGGTGGTTGCTTTGTGTTGCACCTGACTGGCTTTACAAATGGCTGCGTTCCCGGTGAGTCTGCAGAGGCGTTCATGCGGAGAACTTACAGCCCCAGCCTGCCTCCCGGCGGGAGTAGACTCTTGAGAGGCAGCTTGAGGTGTGCAGCATGCCTGGAAGTCTCGTCTGTGGTTCCGATGCTGTAAAAAGCAGCCCCTTAGACGGTAGACAGCAGAGACCCCTGGTCCGTGTGCTTGGGGTCCCTGTTCGACGGTTTGTTAGGAAAGCCTGTCTGGCGCAGGTGAGCAGGCAAGTGTGTCGATCCTTGTGCCCTGGCATCCAAAGTGGGTTCCCTGGAGCTCCTGGCATAACCTGACATCCGTCTACTGAATCCTGTTATCAAAACCCCTCTCTGGTGATCAGCTTTGAGTCGGGCACTGACGACATGGGGTGGTCTTAGGCCGTCTCTTGAGGGGGTGTGCAGGACTTGAGCTGGTAGAGGGGTACAGCTGCGTGCCCAGGCAGGTAAGCTGGGCACTGGGCTCTGCTGCTGGTCCTGCAGCCACACCTTGAGTTTGAAGAAAACAAGGCTAGCCACAGCTGGTGGCCAGGATGGGGAGGGAGGCAGGTGACACCTGTGCTTGTCTGCCCAGAGTTCACAGTGCCACAGGCCGAGGGACAGGGCATGAATTGACACTTCTAACTTTGCTCTCCGGAGAGATTTTACTATTCTGGAAAGGAAGTTTTAAAGTAAAAATCAAAGATAGCCAGCCTTCCATTGGTGCTGTGTTCTGTGGATACAAGGAAGCCTGTCTTAGCCAGTCAGTGCAGAAACAGCCAGGTGGAATAGTTTCATTAAAGTTCAGCCAGTGCCGAACTTTCCCAACAAGGAAAAGCGGTGGGGCGCCTGCTAAGAACAGACCTGCACGCCTGCTGTCCTCAGAGCCCCCATGAGGAGCAAGCGTGGTAAGGACGGGGGACCTTCCTGTCCCCACCTGTGACATCCCAGCTCCAGCCCCTTGGGCTATTGCTTGAAGACTTTGAGGAAAACTCACTTTCCCCCTCTACAACCACAGCATGGTAAAGTACAACAGTAGTGCCTCGTCTAAACCACCTGTCCAGTAGGAAACACCCCCCCCCCAACGCTCCAGGGTCCTGTTGCTGCTTGGAGAGTTTGTGGCTTCCTTTCCTGCCAGTAAACAGAAGTGGCGAGCTGAAAGCACGGGCACGGACTGGGGACAGGATGTTTGCTGCGTGGAAGGAAGGAAGGAAAAGCGCCTTTACCAAGGGAGCCCATTGTGTAGTGGATCCGACGGCAAGGTCACAGCGTCCCTCCTGGAGAAGAGGCGGCGGCCACAGCGTGCGCACAGGGGCCGTGCAGCGAGTCTCTGGCTTTTGAGACTTGTTTTGGAAATTACGCAGAGGCGTCACGCAGGAGAGAGGCTTCTGAGAAAGGGTCCCAGGAATTCCCAGCCAGAGAGGGGAACTCAACGGGGGACTGGCAGGGTCCTTGGCTTATGTGAAAAAGGTTTCGGTAGGAGCTAGTTGGGCAGAGCTGAAGGCTTATTTAGGAAAGTAATAAATCCACCTTCAAGGGCGAACATGGGCCACCTCAAGGATAAAGAGGGGCATTTGGGGCGTTCCTGGTTGGTTCTTACATACTTCTATTGGTGCATTGTAATTACGTAGCATAATGAGGGTCAGTCGTAGACACATACATGCACAAAGCACTTGGTGTGTGTAGCTTCAGCTCTCACCCTGCTTCTTCCCCCTCCCCATCCATGCTGAGATTGATGTTAATTTCATACGTGTACATAGCTTTATTAGAACTGTTGCCTTCATCAAGTCTCCCCCACCTCCGATCGCCTCCCACTATTTTACTGGAATCTCCCATTTATCTAAAGTCTCTTGTTTACCGATGTGTCTCTGGCTTCTTCCTATGAGAACATAACCACCCTTTGCTTTCTGAGACTGGCTAATCTCACTTTCAAAGGAAACCTGAAGGGTGGGTCTGGGAAGGTTTATGCAGGTGACGTCAGCCTGGTGATCACAAGACGGTTTATGGTGGCCTGGTCCCTTCCTTGGTCCTTGATGTGGTCTCTGTTTGATCAATAGATAATGCTGAAAAGTGTCCTATTAACAGGTTCTGCAAGATTTCGTATTTCCCTTGCTTAAACTACTCATTGGGGGTAGTTAATTAATAGTGCACAAAGTAATTATCATAGGTGGGTTTTTGGTGAGCTTTAAGACTTACAGATTTCCCAGGAAATTGGGAGTATGATAGGCCTGGGAGACAGAAGTGGCGTGGGGAGTGACGGGCCTGGAAAAGTACCCAGGACTTGGAGATTTTACTTCCATCTCCTGTATGTCTCCTTTTTTTTTTTTTTCTTTTGGTGGTACTGGGGATTGAACCCAGGGGCATTCTACCTCCGAGCTACACCCCCAGCCCTCTCTTTTATTTATTTTGACTAAGTAGCTGAGGGTGGCCGCAAACCCGGATCCTCCAGTCTCGGCCTCCCAAGTTCTGGGATTACCAGTGTGCGCCATCACGCCCGGTTCTACCTATTTCTTTTATTCTACCTTGAGAATGTTTCCTACTATTATCAGTGTGCAAAGGTGTAGAGAACAGAAACCCTCCTTAGAGGGGAAAAAAAACCCTGAATTCAAAGCTTTGAGAAATAAGTGATACCTCCAAGGATCTGACTATCTTTTTTTTTCTAATTATGGAAGCTCATGCTGTTTGCAGAAGCACTTAGGTTTGTAGTGCAGCAACTCCCCAGGTCGCTTCTCCGTGTGTCCCTGCAGTGTCTGCGTCCTCTGGGCTGGTCTTCTACGTGCACACCGCCTCTGTCCCGCATGGGAGCTGAGGAGGAGGGCGGGATGGTTGGTAAACAGTGTGGTGGTCGCTTGCTGGAGAAACAGGTGGGGGGACACTTGCTTGGATTGGACCCAAGTAAGCAATGAGAGTCCAATCATTCTTTCCGAATTACTGTTAGGAAACGTTAAAAATTAATGCTTTGGTGTTTGCTGTTTTTGCTTATGTCATGGTAGATCTGCAGTTGGTGAGGTTAAATACGCCCACACGTGTGCAGTCATCAGCCCCATCCATCCCTAGGACTCCATCTTGCAAAACTGGAACTCTCCCTATTATAACAAGGAACCTCCCCATCCCCTCTCCCCAGCGCTGGGAATCTGACTGCTCTAGGAACGCCATGAAAGTGGAGCTGTATGGTGTTGGTGCCTTGCAACTCATATCTTTTACTTGGCCTGTCTTTGAGCTTCTGCCACAGTACAGCAAATGTCAGGATTCCTGAAGGCTGCGTGGCGCCCCATTGTGCGGCTGGACCACATCTTGTTCATCTGTTTATTTGTCAGTGGACTATTGCGGGTTTCTACCTCTGGCCATGGTGAATGGCATTGCTGTGAAGATGGTGTTGTGTACTGGTGGGAGGAGGAGAGTCAAAAAGATAGATCCATCTGTGAAACCGGCTGACCTCTAGGTCCCTGGAGGGACTGGGCTCTGAGGGTCCTCAGCCGCACCTGGAAACGGGAGGAGAGCTATCCTGGGGGCCTGGACGTGCTTCTCTTGCAGGTTCTTGCTCCAGACCCTGCGACCGGAGCCTGCACTCCCCCTTGGTTGAGCTGCCGGCCTCGCAGAGCAGCACCTCCAACCCCCAGACCACTGTGATTTCTAAATTGGATTCCTGTGACCCCTTAATCTTTTTCTTTTAGAAGATTGTTTGTCTTGACCTTGGCTGATGGATGAATGTTTAGTTTTTTGCATTTCTCCACAGCAGACGTGGTGAGCAGGGCTTAAGGAGGCTCATCTGAACTTTGGAAAGGCTTAAATTGGGGTTCTGAAGGAGTCGCTGAGCTCCTGGGGGTGTTTAGAAGGGGTGCTGTTGATAATTGGTTTACGCACATCAGCACAGAGCGTCTCTTAGGTTAGAGGGACCAGGGGAGCATCTGGTGGGCGAAGGGTCCTTGAGGCCACTCTCCTGGGGGCAGTGTGTCATGGCGGCATGCCCTGCCCTGGGCACTCTGAGGGCTGCTGTGGGGAGGGGTGGTGTGCATAGAGGACTGTCACCCGTGCTCCTTCCTCAGAAACAAAGTGGAGCTTCCTCCCTTGTGTGCATTCAGATACTGCATTTCTTGTAGCAGCAGGAAAAGGAGGTGTGGGTCAGTGACAGAGCCCTGTCAGGAGGGACCAGAACTGGGTTCCCATTATTTGTCCGGCCAAACACACACACATGCTTACCCTCACGTGCATGGTTTTCTCGCATGAGCACACATCCACACTTGCACGGGTTTCTTTGTCCTTTTGCCCCTAAATCCTTTGTGTATTTCCTAAGGAGAGAGACTGGTTCCCAGCTGTTCAGTTACCGGCGTTGGGTAATCTTCTGTGGACCCCTTATGGACACTTGATCGGTCAGTCAGACTCCAACTTGGTCTTCTGACCCAAGGTGTTCTTCATAGTTGAGGGCCAGGTTCTGCGTGTAGTTACCATCTTTCCTTTCCATTTTCTTTTTCTGTCCTGGGACTTGAACCCAGGCCCTTGTGCATGCGAGGCCGGTGCTCTGCCACTGAGCTTCCCCACCTCCCGGCCTCGCGGTGTCTCCGGATCATCCACATGTCTGCGGCCCTTGGCGCCTTTTGAAGGCTGCGGCTGGGAACTTAACGATGACGTAGCAGGATAAACATGGTGAGCAGGGGCAGCACATCACGGGAGGGCGGACGCTGCCTGTGTTGCCCTGGTGCACCTTCTCCACGCGCATGGTGCGTGTGAGTGGTGAGCTCGGAGGAAACCGTCCTGGGAGGCTCTTCTGACGTGGCTGTGCTCCCTCTTGCTAGGACTCTCGACTGAAGGGCTAATGGGCCTGGTTGCGCCGCGTAGACTCTGGTGTGGAAATAAGGCTGCAGGGAGGTCATTAGCATTTTCAGCACCGGCTCCAGGGTTGGCTTTAGGAACAGCCTTCACTGCCAGGCTGCGCCTGTCCCCTGTTCCTTGGCACCTCTGCAGCTGGGTGATGAGTTCACTCTGTGACCCAGGGCTGGCCAGGGAGGGACACCTGGAGCCACCTGCACACAGCTGACGGCCCTCTGACCTCCGCTGTGCTTGGGGTGCAGTAAATCGGGGAGCTCCCGCCTGGGCTCACCGCTGTCGGGGTTCCCTCCCGTTGGCTCTCGTGTGTGCAGGCAGCTGAGGACCTGTCTCCGGATGGATTCCTCACGGGCGGTGGTGATGAGCGAGGCTGAGCGCGTGTCATGGGATGTGCTACAGGATAAAGGTGCAATGCTTGCTTGCATCCTTAGGCATATGTGGCAAATGTGTTCTCGAGTTTTAAAACTTATGTGTATTAAGTTCAGACAAAAATGTGTACAGTGGAGCATAAATCTCCCTGTAGCTCCTTCCCCAGAGACAGTCCTTATGGACAGATTTCTTTATATCTACACGCACATTACAAAAATGGAATTATCCAATGTACAGTGTTTAACACCAAATACGTTGGGCATTTGCTTTTGTCTTTACCGTCAGGTTGTAGACCGCTTTTCAGTGTCAGCATTTAGACTATTATTGGACTGGTTTTCATAGTGTGGATTTACTAAGGTTTGTTGAAGAACAGGTAAGTGCTTATCAGTATTTAGTTACTAGGAAAACACATAGACGCACACAACTATTTCCTTAAGGAAAGTCCCGAAGGATGGAATCCTTGCATGAAAGGAATGTGTGTAATTAAAATGATAGGCACTGTTAGATGGCCCTTCAGAATGGTTGTATCCATTTATGATTGTCACTTTTTTTTTTTGGTACTAGGAATTGACCCTAGGGGCGTTCTACCTCCAGGCTACATTCCCAGCCCTACTATATTTTTTTATTTTGAAACAGGGTCTTGCTAAGTTCCTGTGGGCCTCACTAAATTGCTGAGGCTGGCTTTGAACCTGTGATTCTCCTGTCTCAGCCTCCCAGGTACTGGGATTACAGGCGGGTGCCACCACGCCCAACTCTCAGTAACTTATGAGGAAGCCTGCAGTCTTTAATAATGAGTAATCTCTTAATTTTCTGGTTTGAATGTTAAATAATATGTTCAACAAACATTAGCCTTGTGGTTCATCAGCTGCTTGTATTTCTTTTGACCATTTATCGTTTGGATTATTACAGATACTGACTTCTTTGAACCTATTTGGATATTAGCCCTTTGTCACTTGTAATAAACAAGGATTTTGGGCAATTCTTAGTTTGCCTTCTCACTTCGTTGCGATCTCCTGCAGTAGTTTTTGTTTCTGTGTTACCATATATGTCAGTCTTCCCTGAGTTCAGCTTTTTTATGTAGCTTCCAGCCTGATTCTTCTAAGAGAAAATGTCTCCACTCCATGGTTATAAAAGCTATTTTCCATATTTTAGTTTCTAATCTGCATATGATAACTTTTCTTTATATCTTACATGTGGTATTGAGGTTCAGGTCTAAATTTTTGCAGTCTTCCATCCCAACTCCAGATGTTTATCTCTTATTTTTAAAGTTGACTGAATTCGTCGCCAGGCGTGGTGGCGCACGCTTGTAATCCCAGTACTTTGGGAGGCGGAGACTGGAGGATCAGGGTTCACGGCCAGCCTCAGCTCGCGCTCGCTCGCTCTCTCTCTCTCTCTCTCTCAGTGAGGCCCTCCGCAACTTCGTGAGACCTGGTTTCAAAATAAAGTATAAAAAGTAGGGCCAGGGGTGTAGCGTGGAGGTAGAACGCCCCTGGGTTCAATCCCCGGTACCACAAAATAAAATAAAGTTGACTGAATTCTGAATGTTTAAGTTGCGTGTGATGCGGCTGTGTAGGAAGAACAGAAAGGGGAGCGAAGCTGTGCTTTGTGGACCAAGCTGCTCTGAGCCCAGTTGCCTTTCTCCTGAGCTGAAAGTCCATTTGAGATGTCCCCAGGGGTGACGGCTCTACCCAACCCAGGGGGACCTCTCTCAAGTCTTCACATGTTTCTAAAAGTACGAAAGAGGTCCAGTTGCCTTGCGTTTTTATTCTGTTTTGTAATGACCTTTAGTCTCCCAATAAGCTTATATGGGAATAGCATGTTTAAAATGTGTAGGTTTGGTCGTAGCATCCACGTTGAGGACGCAGTGCCGTGGCTTAGTTACCAACTTGGTGCATCGCCCTGCGGAGACAGTGTTTGCTTTGATGCCCTCACTCTTGCGTTGAAGTCAGGACTGACCGACTTCACCATCCCAAAGGCCTAGAGCCCTGCTTGTTGGAGGATTAGGAGACTTTGGGACTGCGCTCCAAATCTTTGTCCTTAAAGATGGAGATGGGACAGGGTTTTCCAAGCTGGTCCTGTAGCTTCGTCCTGGTCTGTTTTGCCTTCGAAGTCCTAAGGAGAGTTCTACCCTCCTTGGCGTTTCTTCCTGGGAAGGCTGCTGGGGTGTAAGTGCGCCTCCTGCCATCGGCTTTAGCTTCCCTTCAATCTCCGCCTTTTCAGAATCAGAGCGAGTATTTGCAGGAATAGCTAGGCTTTCCTTGATGGCTATTTTTTGTCACAGCGGTAGGACTCTAGGACTCTAACGGACCTCTAGCGGGGCCATAATACATCTCCCTCTACTTAAAACCTTCTGAGTGGTGTTTCTCGTGTTCCTGCCCAAGTTTGTGAAGAATGCTCACAGTTGCTAGATCTCTCTACAAGGAAGCAGCTGCGGGATGAGCATCCCTTGCCTGCGTACAGCGCAGGTGAGCGTGTCTCGCCAGCTGGAGGTGGCCAGCGTGAGTCTGACCCAAGTGCTCAGGCTGTCCACTGGGAAGCACACCTGCTGTGCGTCACGTTGGGCGCGTTCCTCTCTGCCTGCCGTCGCTGGGTGTACTTCATATCTCCTACTAGCCAAGGATAAAGTTTCGGCCACCTCAGGCGGATGCCTTAGTTTGAAGACCTCGGGGAAGGAGATGGGCTCTCCTGTTCCTTGCCTGTGAGAGCGATTTAGTTCAGTAAATACTTGATGGTTTCTGGAAGTGCAGCCCACTGAGAGGTGCAGGGGGATGAAGTGATTAAAAGGCAGCCTCGCTTCAGGACTTCACGTTTGCACAGAGAGGGAACAGATGAGCACGAACGGCCCCTGTAGAAGGCACAGTGGCTGTCGGGGAGTGCCAGGGGACATGACTGTGTGGAGGTGCTGGGCATGGCGTGTTGCAGGCACACGGTTGAAGGAGCGAGTGGATCCATCCACACTGCTGTGCTCTGTGTACTTCAGAGCAAGGATGTGTGGACAGGTGATGTGGCAGGTGTGCGTGTGGCCTTAGAGGGTGTGGGAATGGTGGAGATCATCCAAGTCCAGTGTGGGCCACCGTCTGTTTTCGCGCCCAGGCAGGCCTCCCGAGTCCCCTGTGCCTTCTCTCAACCTGGAGCACTGTCCTTTCCTGCTGCCCCTATGACCATTACCTAGCAGGTAGCCATCATGTCGTCCTTAATCCCCGGGTCCTAGCACCCACTTCTGGACTGATTCATGCTGATCTGACTTGAAGGCCACCGCGTTACGCCTAGAATTCCTTTCCATTGGCAAGGTAGGATATACTTTTCCAGGTAACTAGGAAGCCCTTTTCTTGGGCTCTAAGATGACCAGTGACCACATGCCGTGTCTCTATTCCATCGCAAACAAGTTTTCCCCAGATGCAGCCCCATTCAGCTGGACACGTGAGAAGCACTTGGTGACGGGGCATGGCCAACGCTGGCCGCCCTTCGCGGTCTCTGCCGGCCATTTCCTCTTCTGTCTCGGTGATTAGCGCGGCTTTACGTCCTTTCTGCTCGTGGGCTAGGAGATGGCTCAGTGCGTTCCCTACATCATCTGACCTCCCAATAGTGCTTTGATGTGGGTCTCCTTACACCCATTTTGAAAACCAGGACACTGAGGCCCAGGAGGCAGATGGCTTTTTGCTCAGGGTCACATGGCTGATGGTCACCCGACCGATCTTATAGAGTAAGAGGACAGACCGCTTGTCCTGGGGGAAGGGGCTCCAGCAGGACGCCAGGTCACCCGCCTTGTCTCTGCAAGTATTTCAGGATCTGATTCTCTTTTCTACAGGCAGTTTTCAGAAGAACCATAAAAGAATTTGTACAATCATTGACCTCCTTCCATTATCCATCTATTGTCCTGCAGAAAGATAAGCGTACCGACGCTGGGTAAAACCAGTACCTCATAAAATTTCAAGAATTTGTTCTAGAATAATATGAAACAATTACCATTTGCTCTCACCCACAAATGCATATCGACTCATTCCTCGCCTGGAAGATGAGGCCTCTCAAACTACTTGCTCCCGAGGCCTGTGGGTGCTGGATCCTTTCCTGGCGTGCCTGGACTCCAACCGAAGTGGCTCCTGGTGGAAACAACAGTCCGGCGTGGTCGCCAGGTGGAAAGCAGGCCGGGGAGAAGGGAATCATGATGGGGCTTCTGTAGGTGCTTAAAACACGACGTCGGGTTTCCTCGCGGGTCTCTTTGGGGCTTCGTCAGGAAGGCATTTGTTAGGCCCACACTACAAACAGTAGAACTGCTGGATTCGCTCTGAGCTCGGGAACCTGAAAGCCGGTGGGGCTTTGCACCTCCTACTTCTGTAAGTTTTCTTTGCTTTGTTTGTAAACGTATCACTGTTTTGGAGGAAGTGTCGGTGGGTGGTTGCAGGGAGAAGGTGCTCAGTGAACAATGGTTGAGTAGTGTGAAGAGTTTGACTCGCTAGTAGAATGATGGTTTGTGCTCAATGGTCATTAGCAACGGGCTTGATGGAGGCTGAAAGAATCCATCCTGCCGGACCCACGCGCTCCTCCTGCCTCCTGGGGCCTTCCGGACCCACACACTCCTCCTGCCTCCCGGGGCCTGCCGGACCCACGCGCTCCTCCTGCCTCCTGGAGTCTGGGTAGCCGTGGGATCTGGATAATTTGATCCCTGCATACCTGGAGGCAAGGTGCGGTAGAAATTGGGGCCCAGCAGTTGCCCAATTTGAAGAACTGTTTATTTTAAAAAAGGAAGAGAATCTATGCGTTTGTTACGCTGTGGCAGACTATTTGTGGTACTGGGGATTGAGGCCAGGAGCATTCTACCTCCGAGTTATATCCCTGGCCCATTTTTTTGTTCGAAATGTCTCACTAGGTGGCTGAGAGTCTCGCTAAGTTGCTGAGGTTGGTCTTGGACCTGTGATCCTCCTGTCTCGTCCTTCCAAGTACTGGGATTACAGGCATGCACCACCACGCCCAGCTCAGTGTGGCAAACTTTTATATCCAGTCTCCTCCTAGCAAGGTTCTTGGGTTCTTTGCATTGAACATGGTGATGATACTAGCCGGTGTCTGTTGTGGACCTTCCGGGTCGGTCTCATAAGCACATCTCGGGGTTCTGTGCTTTGGTCTGCGGTGGTTTTTCCTGCTGTGCTCTGCAGGACACCGAGCCCCCATGCTGCTGAGGGTCCTGCGCAGGGTCAGCGGGTGTACCCGCACTCCATCTCTGGCCTGAGTGGATTCTAGCACCAAGTGCTTAGCTCTGAGCCTGTGTTGGCACTTAGTATTTGCAGAACATTCTGGCAAATGGGCTTAGTGACAATAGCGTGCATTAGTGAAAAGAACCCCAAAGCCCCTGAATTCTAGAGTTGGCCAGCAACATGGTTTACCATCCAGGAGGTTGTCAAATTAACACGTGTAACCATGGGCAGTGTATCTAAATTTTCTGGGCCACAGTTTTCTTTTTTTTGTGTGTGTGTGGTACAGGGGATTGAACCTAGAGGCATTCTACCTCCGAGCTACACCCCCAGCCCGATTTTATTTCTTATTTTGAAACAGGGTCTTCCTAGGTTGATGAGACTCTCACTACATGATGACGCTGTCCTCGAACCTATGATCCTCCTGTCTCAGCCTCCCAAGTACTGGGATTACAGGCGTGTGCCACCATTCCCAGCTTTCGGCCCCAGTTTTGATACTGGGAAAATGGAGACCATAATCTGACGGTTTTTGTCAGAATTCATTGAGGCAATGCTTGTTATCGTCGATCCGAGCCATTTAACTTCATCTGAAAAAAATCACCTACACTCTATTGGTCCGAGCTTGTTTATTTCTCATCTTGGCCTTCTCTCCTCAGTAAAAATTCAAGGCAAGAGTTCCCTATTTTTATTTTTTTGGCGGTACCAGGGATTGAACCCAGGGGCATTCTACCTCCGGGCTACACCCCAAGCCCCATTTTTAATTTTTTTTATTTTGAAACAGGGTCTCACTAAGTTGCAGAGGGCCTCACTAAGTAGCTGAGGCTGGCCGTGAACCCACGATCCTCCGGTCTCAGCCTCCCAAGTACTGGAGTTACAAGCATGCGCCACCACGCCTGGCTTCCCTTTTTTTAAAAAAAAAAATATATTGAGAGGAAAAAATGGAACCTGAATCAGAATTGATGTTCAAGGACTGTTAAACATTAGCTTCTAATTTTTCAGTTCCTTTTGACCACCCTTGTTCTTAGACACTGTTATTGAGACGTGGTGGCTCTGTCCAGCAGAGGTTTCTAGACTGAGGCAGGCAAGCCTTATGACTTGGCCTTTGTCAGACAGAGGACAGCAACCTCAAAGGTTCGAGAACTGGAGTGTGGGCTCCTGGTGTCCTGTGGCTGGGCCTTGGTGGGCTCGTGGCCCAATGTGGACCCGCTCCCTCCTGGGCTTTGACACTCCTCCCTGTCCCAGTCAGTCCACCCGAGTTGGTTGGAAGACATTTATTTTTGAGTCAGGATTTGGCCCTAGCTGCCCACTCAAGGAACTTTCGAAAACACCAACGCCTGGTACTTAAAAACTAAACACTGAATTTCTGCCGTCTCTACTTTCCTAAGCTTCTTGGCGATTCTGGTATCGGTGATGGTGAAGAACTGATTTAATGTAAGGGAAACTGGGAAAAGCCACGTGCAATCATTTTAATACAGCTGTCACCTTTGTGTCTCTCAGGGCGATGAGGGTCTCGTAGTCGTGGCGCGGCGGTACATAGAGCGTCTCAGCTCCCCTGGCCACCTGCCTGCCCATTTGCCCCTGTGAAGGCTAGCATGGCTTGCTGTGTGCTCAGAGGAAGGACAGGCATAGGGAAGTGGCCACAGGAGCCACGCTCAAACCGGGACAGGTCGGCCTCCTTTGCCTTTGTCTCCTGGGTGGTAGTGTGGTGCGAAGGCCTCATTCCTGGGATTCTGCCTCCCGAATCGCACTATTTTTAGGCACTACGCTGCACAATAGGTCTATAAAAAGGTTCTTGAACCTTTTGAGGCTGCTGTATTCTGTCTGACAAGGGCTGAGCTACAAGCAGGCTCTCCCGCCCCACGGCTCAGGCGTGTAGGACTTTTGTTTCTCCTTTAAAAAGCGCCTGAATAACTTGAAAATGCAGAGGTTTGGCGGTCTGACAGGTGATGCCAGATGTCTGCGGAGCTCTCCGGAGGCCCTCGCGCCAGCACCACTTCGCAGGTGTTGGTTAAGTTGCAAGTTTTTATTTCTCCTCCTTTTTCCTTTTAAAACGTGCTAAAATATGCATAGTGTGTGGCGCTGTGGGAGAAAGTGAGCATGGGGGGCTTGTCTCCTTTTGGAGCCTTGGCCTCCGTCTGAGGGAGTGTCTTTCCCTACTGAAGGGGATCCCCTGGACTGGGGCTGCTGATCGACAGGGAAATCCAGCCCAGTTTATTATTTTGCATTTATATTTTAAAAGAGCAATCGGGTCTTGCCAATTTTCGATCCATTTTCAGAAATACACATCAGTCCATTAGGATGAAGTAGTATTGGGTTGCCAGTAGCCAGGATGAGGAAGGAGATCAAACAGAACCTCTCCTTATAAAGCAGGGTGGTTCTTAGTGTGTCACGTAAAAGATTGGGTATCCTTTCTTTTCTTTATTGTAGCTTGCTCTACTAAGATGCCCTTATAAGCAGTGTGTTAGAAATACAATGTAGCTTCAACTTCTTAATGTATGCATCTTCATGCAAATCATTCCCAAACTAATTTCCATCCCAGTAATTAGCCAAATGTTTTCTTTAGCAGAGCTTGGGGGTTGGGGGGGCTAGACTGAAAATTGACACCTTTTGTGATGAATGCCAAAGGTGTTTACTCCTTCCTTGTGTGGTCTTAGACTCTCCTCCTGGCGCTCATGTAGGCGAGGTCTCCGCGCTGTAAGGACAGCTCTGGGCAGCCTTGCCAGGGCGCCATTTGGATGTCCCCGACTACATGTGAGCCATTTCTTCCATTTCTCTTGTTGGTGCTTCCCCAGTGTCCCTTACCCCCCAGCACTCCTTGTGGGGGGGTTCTTGGTCTTGCCAGACCACCAGCCAATCCATAGGGCCCCTCGGAGAAGCTGGAGCAGTGGGGACTTCAAGTGGTTGGCTTCCTGGTCTCCCCTCTTTCCTGCAGCCTTGGAGCATGCTTAGTACGTCCTAAACCTGGGTATCAAGACACCAGAGGTCTCCGCTGACAGCCCATCCCGGGCTTTCTGCAGCACCCACCACCCTGTGTCCCCTTCTCTCCCGCCCTGGATGTTGGTTCCGTAGGATAGGATGTGGGGGGCGGAGGTGGAATTTCCACTGGTCATTCCCAGGAAGCCGGGCATGTGGACAGTTGGCTGGTGGTGAGATTGAAGCCAAATAGTGATAGCTTATCACCCTGGGTCACTCTGGAGGACCTGCCAGTCTGAGGTCAATCAAGACCATGTCCCTTCTGTTCGGTGCCTATAGATAGTGCTGAGATGACCCCAGGCTCATCAGGCTGTCCCTCCCAGACAAGGGGAAAGGTGGCTGTTGGCCCATCAGCATTTCCGTTTCCTGTTGCGGAGAGGCGTGCCTCTCCCTGTGACAGTGACAGTGACAGGGTGAGCGTATGGCTATGTTCCATGTGAAAGGGATTCAGCTCATGGCCAGCTAAAAGGCAGCAGGCCTGGGATCCCGTTTGGGTTTCTGTACACCAAGAATTACTGTTTTTTTTCTTTTTGCCATTCTCTCGGCCTCCTTGTGTGGAATGGTTGCTTTGATGGCCTTAACGTGCTTGATGGATGCTTCGTTAGAAGAAGTAGGCTCATGCCAGGTCAGTCGATCTGGCAAGTCTGGCTGGGCATGGTGACACACACCTATAACCCCAGTACTTGAAGGCTGAGACAGGATCACAGGTTCGAGGCCAGCTTCAGCAGCTTAGATCCTCTCTCATCAAAAAATGGACTGGGGGTGTAGCTTGGTGGTAGACTGCCCCTGGGTTCAATCCCCAGTACCAGGAAAAAAAAAATCTGGCCGGTCTGTGCTATTTGACTCTATCTGCACTGTGTAGCCTGTGTCGCTTGACACAGATGTGGAAATCTCCCAGTGAATGGGAAGATGGGAATACCTTAAACGTGTCCTGCAGGCCCACAGAGGGAAGAGCCATAGCTTGTCCAGGACGTAGCCGGTGCTCAATAAATGACCAAGGAGAGTTCGTGCTGTACGAGAGGCTTTTTAATATCCATTACAATTCTAGCTCGCGGTACTAGCATTTCTGCTTACTTTTTTGTTCATAAAAATCTCTAAAGTCTTGGATTTACATCTCTTCATTATCCACGTTTTACGTCTTGGTCCTTTTCCAGCGGTGGTACTTCCTGTACTTCTGGTCCCCTGTGAGAAATGGTGGTCCACATACGTAGACCACCATAGGAGGTATTCCCAGCACGGGCTGCAGCCAGGGGCTACGTTTGTCTGGACAGAGGCCCCTGAAGCTGAGGCCTCCAGGCCCACCCTGGGGCTGCCCTTTAGTGCTGCCCTCCTGCCCACACTAACCTGCCTGAGGGCCAGGTGATCACTGGATGTTCTCTGGCTGTCCAGCGTGACAGGAGGCAGCAGCTTCCTCCCCATGAGGACTTAGCCACTGGGAGCCCTCCTGTGTTTGAGGAGTGAGGCCTGTTTAAAGGGATCTGATAAATACTCAACTTGGAGGGGAGCTGATCCAAAGAAGACAACGATATTAATCTGTGTGTTCCCAAGGGGTGTATTGAAGATCAAAGTGTGACATATCCCCAAGGTGGAGCAACCTCTTCCAAAGGGGATTGGTTAAGTAAGTTGCAATAGCCAGGTTCTGGACTCCTAATCATTCCTGGTATTGCCGGGTAGCAGAGAGGGCTTTGGGACACGCGGCCTGGGTAGGAGGTGGCTATTCCACCCTGGACAGTGGGGGGACCAGAGATGGGTTGCTGGCTTCTGTGCCACCGCCAGCGTCTTGGGGAGAACTTGGGTTTGTTTTGTGTTCTTAGCACAGTTTCTGTGCTGTCGAGAACTGACCAAGGGCGGTTTCTGCTCCGAGTTATCCTTATGTGGCCCTGAAAGTCTAGCAATTGTGTGTGTAGTGGAGCTAACAGATGAGGCAGGGGTCAAAAAGCAAGGGTAGGCTCAGGAACCGACAGGACGCAGGTTGGATTCCAGGCCAGTTGCTGGTGCGTGGGTGTTGCGCTCCCCGCACCACGGAACTTGTATTTCCCTTGTGAGTAGGTGAGTCACCTTGTACCTGTGGAGACCTGCGGCCGCTCCAGCGTGAAGCAGCTCGGGATTTAAAGTGATAGGCACCAGTCTGCCTTTGCTGATGAATTGAAGGACGTTTGCGTTTGTAACCGACTCCTTTGCTTGGTGTGGTGGAGGTGAGCCCATTAAACGTAGTGTGTACCCCAGATGCTGATGTATTTGGGCGGAAAGAAAACCACCCTCAGTGCAGGCGCCCAATGACAAAAACAATTTTGGAGAATTTCCTTTACACTTTTTCTATACAAAGTGTGTCTGTGTGGGGGTTGATAACTGCCTCTGTATTTAGGAGTGACTTGTTTTGTTTTTTGAGTGTGGTGTACTGGGCATTGAACTCAGGCATTCTACCTCTGAGCTACATCCCCAGCCCTATTTTATTTTGAAATGGGATCTCCCTAGGTTGATGAGCCTTACTACTTGCTTAGGCTGCCCTCGAACCTGCAGTTCTCTTGACTCAGCCTCCCAAGTACTGGGGTTACAGGCATGTGCCACCACGCCCGGCTCGGGTGTGCTTTGGGGGGGGGATTCTGACATTGCATATTTCAGCAGCTCATGATCTTCACAATGTTCTTTGTGCTAGACCATGCAATATATTTTTATTGTTTCGGTGATCCTGGGTATTGAATCCAGGAGCAGTCTACCTCCAAGCTACACTCCCAGCACTTTTATTTTTTATTTGGAAACTGTCTCACTAAGTTCCTGAGGCTGATCTTGAACCTGTGATCCTCCTGTCTCAGCCTCTGAAGTTTTTGTACACGCCACCACACCCAGACCAACGTATTTATTTTGAAGAGGCTAGCATAGTTCTCGTCAAAAACAAAGTAGGCGCAGAAGGGTCGCAGGAGCCCCAGGCTTGCTGCCTTTGGCTCTGGAACCTGAGCACTCCGGATATGCTCCATCTAGCTTGGAATGCTAATGTCTTCCTTTGGATTTGCCCTCATGGAAGCGTGCCTTCCATATGAAGATAGAAGAAAAAGTTTGTTAAACGCAATGCTGGTGCCCGTGTGGGGAGGGTTTTGCAGAATGAAAATACAGGCACAGCCTGGCTTGTTCCTGAGATGTCTCTGCTGTCTGGGGAGGTGGGGGGGGGGAATCTGAGCCCTGGCTCCCTGCTGGGCTGGGAGGGCTGAAGTCTGGGGTTGCTTGGGTAAATTCAGACACTCTTCTATTTTACATATTCGCCACCCTCCTGCCAGTGGGATGGGACTCTAGGGTGTGAAATTAACACATCAAGTGAATTTTAGATTGTGGTAGCCTTGGGCTGGTTTTTGCAAATTAAATTTTGCAGAAATTGGCCGCCTCCACCCTGCAGAGGTAAGGCGACATTAATGTGGTGCTGGTGAAACCAGACTGCTTCCACAGTGAGAGTGTGGTGGTGTCCTAAGATAATGAGTCTCTTTGAATAAATAGTTCTCACCAAACAAAAGCAGTGGACCAAAGGTGAGGACGCTTATAAAACTTGACCCGCGTGGAGTCTAAATGTAAAGGAATTGCATATGCACATCGGGTTAAGGATGGTGTCGGCCAGCTGAAACGTCACTCTTCCAAAGTTTTGGGTGGGATTTTCAGTGTTTGCACTGAGAACAGCTCCATCTCTCAGACCCATCCTCAGCTAACTAAGCTTGCTAACCCAACTACTAACAAGAATGCCCTGCCCAGTAACTCACAGTGGTAAACGCCCGATGGGTGCCCACCTCTTCTCCCCCAGGGTGGGCAGAGGTCTGCAGGTGGTTTGGAATCTTTGCCATCAGAACAGAGGGACAACTGGATTAGTGACGGGCCAGGCCCGCCCGTCCAGGGGCCAAAAGCTCCCCTCTTGGATAGCAAAGCTCACTCGGGGATTCTTTTTTCCATGTGCCCAATCCTTGTCCCAAACTCTTTTTTAATTATGACTTGCTGTTAATTAGGATAGTCAAATCTTACGGCCTCGGGCTTCTGCTCTTTACAGTTTCAGTCCCAGTGGGTGATCTGTTCCTGGTCCCCGCTCTCCGGGGAGGTCGCGCTGCAGGAGGTGGGAGCCCGTGGCAACTGGCCCTCCACTG
This sequence comes from Glis glis, assembly GCA_004027185.1. Lineage (NCBI taxonomy): Eukaryota > Metazoa > Chordata > Mammalia > Rodentia > Gliridae > Glis > Glis glis. The sequence continues at coordinate 18,133 of PVJS01000023.1, forward strand.
TTCTGTTGGAGCGGTGGCTGTGCCTAGTCATTGTTGCCAGGAAAGCTTGCTTTGTTTTGGCTTATCCTCCACATCAGCGCCGCATTGCCCATGTGGAATAATGATTCATTTAAGAATATTGCATCTGAACACTTAAATTTATGATGTGTCTGTCTACCATGGTTGGAGAGTATATGGGGCTGGGCAGGCTGTCTGGCTTGTGCACACCCGTCAGAGCTTGCTGGCAGTGATTCCCAAAGCTGGCAGTGTTTTGTGTCTTCCCGGGGCCGGGTACCCTGTTGGGCAGGGTGAGAGCATTCAGCGATGAGTAGATTTCCCCGATTTCTAGATCCTCAGTCCAGCGGCAGAGACAGGCACGGTCGTTAGTAACAGTGATGTCGGGTCAGGTCTGTGGAGTGTGGAAGGAGGCACAGCAGTGGTTTCCTGAGGCCGTGGGCCATGCAGGAGACACAGCTGGACAGGAAGTATTCTTGGGAATGGGGGTTAGTGGTACTGGGGCTTGGGCTAAGCAGGGCGGGAGGTCATGGAATGGTAGGGCCTGGTGTGCTGGGGTCAAGGGACTGAGCGATGAAATAGAAGGCTGCACGGGGTGCTTTGTCAGGTGCTTGTCTTATGTAAGCACCTACCCCTGCTCCGCGGGACTCCACCATCTCTAGCCATCTGGACTCTGGACCCCTGGCCTCGTATCTGACGGGCTTGCAGACGACCACGCCAGGGGCGTGGGTTAGAAGAGAATGCCTCTCTGGAGCCCACCCACAGCTGGAATCCATTCCCCCTTCGCTCGCCCTGCGCCTCCCGAGTCTGGAGATGGAGGGGAGGCGGGTCCGTGCATGCACTCCTCTCCCCTCAGGTGGACATGGCAGGCCCATGTGGTGTCGGCCTCTGCGCCCCACCGCCACCTTCGTGAGCTTCTGTTCCCGTCTCTCGCCAACACCACAGCGGTGGAGCGTGGCCTGTGTTGCGCATGGATTCCTGTCGCTTTGCTTCTCTCTCCTCCATTCCTGACTGTCCCCCCTCCCCCGGGCTCTTACAAGCTTAGCCTGCGTCTCTCGTGGCCCGCCTGATTCCCTCAGTCCTGTGCACAGTGAGACTTCGTTATCTGGCTCTCAAAAACCGAGGGTAATGAAATGAGCTTTCACCAAAACAAAACTGCTTTAACTGTGTCTGGCTGTAAGTCGTCTTTTTCAGGCTTAAGTCTGACCCCGTTGTTCACTAACTTTAGTTTTTGTTTTTCAAACTGCTTGTGGAGGGAGGACGTGGCTGGTTGTACAAAGCACACGTTCAGAGGCTCTGCAGTGCGACTTGAAGCGGCTCCCAAAGGCGCGTTTCTTTTGACTTTCAGTTCATTCAGGATGACAGACCCACCTGCCAGCTGTCTCTACCTGACTGCGGCTCGGTGCCCTGGGCCGCCGCCTTCTGCCGCGCGGGATTGCCTTTCTGTTGGTGTGTACAGCTGAGAGTGCATTGGCGCAGTTTCCTCCCTGAGCGGCTGAACTGCACTTGGCCATCTTGTCCCTGAAGCAGGGGACAAAGGTTTTAAAGTTCTGCGTCCAAAAACAAGTGTGATAGTTACTTGGTTGACATTAACTTCAGCAGTAGCAACAGAAAACCTGGTGTGCCAGAAGAGGTTAACGTTGGGGAAACTGGGGACCTTGGGTCGCCAGCAAAGCCCTTTGAAGACAGAAGCCCTATTTTTCCAGTGCATTCCTGAGTTTTCATGACAGACCGAGGTGTGAACTCAGTCCATAAGCAACTTGGTGCGTGCTGAGTTTTTAAAAATGTACTTTTATTGGTGCATGGCAATTATACATCGTAGTGAGGTTCAAAGTGTGATAAACATGCACACATCACTTGAATTTCCTCCGCTGTCCTCCCTCCTCCATACATGTTAGTGAGATTGGTAGCGATACCTTCATATATGGACATAAAATGACTTGAGCTGTTTCCTTTATCAATCTTTTTCCCCTTGCCCCCATCCCCTTCCACTATTCTACCGGTCTCTCTCCTCACTTATCTGAAGTCCCTGTTTCTTTTCTCTATCTCCCACCTATAGGAGAACGCATAGGGCCCTTGACTTTCTGAGACAGGACGCTCATGTGGCTCTGCCACCATGTCATCTTTAGGGAATCCCGCATCCGCTATCCTGTGGCTCTCGCCAGGCCTAGGGCATCGTTACTGAACTCAGCTGGTCATTACTTAGAAAAGCCGCTGGAAGACCTCGTGGCTACGTTGAGGCTGCCGAGTGCCGTCTTGGTAGTTAACGCCCACAATGGACAGACCTCCCCTCTCTCCCCATGGTGTCCCGTGATGAAGTCACAGGATAGGTTGTTTAGAAGTGCCACCGTGCCTTCTAAGACTCTGACACGGAGCCTCATCTCCTGTCATTTCTGTCCCTTTCAGACGTGGCTTTATTTGGGATTCCAGAAAACCAACTGGGCCGGTTGGTTCTGTTTTGACTCTGCTGGCTTTTTTGGGACGGCTGACATCATGGTCTAGACCTTTGCCCTCATCTGTGCTAATTATTAATGACATTTGTCCCTGGGGCCTTGGTTGAAGGGTTGATAAAGGTAGATGATGTATCAGCTGTCTGCTTTGTCTGGGATTCGGTGATATTTTGGTGAGAGCCTGCATAGGGCAGAGCAGTTTTGGGCTCGGTTGTGTTTGCTCAGAGCCTATCTTGGGCATGTCTCATGAGAAACAGACCATGGGGAGCTGGAGGGGTGGCAGCGCTCAGGGCGGGGTCATGGGGTGCAGGTTGGCCTCAGGGAGCTGAAGCGCATGGTATGGGGGGGCAGGACTGTGCCCAGACTCAGCTCCACCAAACCCGCTTCCCATCTCTGGCCTCAGTTTACCCCGGGGTGGCTTGTTGAGTCCAAGACACTTTGTGGCTTATCTTGGGTGGGGGAAGCAACCCTGCTGAGTGATCGATGTGCCGCGGCCGGTGCATCCCCGGTTTTTCGGAAGTGCCCCTGGTCGTCTTGGTGCTGCGGAGACTAGCTGTGTGGTTAGAGCCTGCAGGCTTTCCCAATGTTGGGGTTGTGACTGATTTTAAAGTAAGAGCCTCCCCCAAAGTCAAATAATGAACATGGATACCATTCGTAAACTCCATTTCCAGTTTAACTACTTGCTTTTATTGCATATGGCCAGTTATAAGGAAGCAAGCCAAATACTTAGGGGGAAACAGGTTTAATTTTGCTAATTAGACACCAATGTTTATGGGCAGTTTCCTTCCCTTAGAAATTCATGGTTGGAAACTGTTTCCTTATTGTCATTTCAAGAAAAATAATTGACCCTTTCGGGAGCCCTTTTTGTGTGCGTGTGGTACTAAGGATTGACCCCAGGGGCATTCTACCTCCGAGCTACACCCCCAGCCCTATTTTTATTCTTTATTTTGAAACAGGGTCTCACTAAGTCGCAGAGGGCCTCACTACTTGCTGAGGCTGAATGCAAACCTGCGATCCTCCTGTCTCAGCCTCCCAAGTACTAGGATTACAAGTGTGAGCCCCCACGCCCGGCTCAGGAGCCCATTTGATAAATCATCAAATCGTGTGGACCCGGGGACACATCTAAGTCGCCAACAGCTGAGAGTCCTGGCGGCCACCGAGCAGCGCTGCCGCAGGCCCCTTCTAAAAGGAGGGTGGTGTGTGTGATAGTGTCAGGTAGGTGTGCATTACTGAGTCATAGCACTCTTGCGGAAATAGTGCTCCTACTACTTGGGAGACTGAGAGAGGAGGATCACAGGTTCAAGGCCAACCTTGGCAACTTAGCAATAGTGTTTTGAAATAAAAATAATAAAAAGGGCTGGGAGTGTAGCTCGGAGGTAAAATGTCCCTGAGTTCAGTCCCCAGTACCAAAACAAAACCAGTAAGTGCTTCGTTGTTCCTGAGCCCAGCCTTCTTGCAAAGCAAACCGGAGGGAACTTTCAGTCGAATCCTGAGTGGGGAAAGAGAACTATTTTTAGGGACGTGTTATGGAAAGACTTCTGTCAAAGGCTTTGGTATTCGAGAGGCTGGATAAAGTACGTTTGTTTAAAATAGGACTTGAAGTGTTTCATTCCACAATCCCTTCCTCTCAGCCACAGAGCCCTCTCTCTCCCCGAGCCAGCCGCCCTCCTCATATCCCGGCATCTCTGTCCTGTTGCTAGAGTTAGTCTGAATGACCGAGGGGGTATATCTAATGTGTAGATTTCTCTCCCGTTGTCCTTCTTTCCTGGTTTTCTGACAATTGCATTGAAACAGTTTCAGCACTTGTTAACATCTCTCATAGGAGAATAGACGGGAAGTCAAGATAGAAATGTATAATTGAATGTGTCCATGTTTGTTAATTCTGGTGTGTGTGTGAAACTTCCTGAGAGCTGAAATTGGGACCAATGTTGGAAAGATTTGTGTTTGTGCTAATCTTGCTGGGATAGAGGATAAGCCCCTGCAGCCAGGGACTCCTGCCTCCCCTGTCTCGCTACCTATCGGAACCTGCAAGTGGGCGGCTGCTTAGTCAATGTTCAACGAAAGAATGAACAGAATTTGATCTTGCTAATGCCTTACTTTTGTGTGTGTGTGTGTGTGTGTGTGTGTGGTACTGGGGATTGAACACGGGGCATTCAACCTCTGAGCTCCACCCCCAGCCCTTTTTATTTTTTATTTTTGAAACAGGGTCTCACTAAGTTGCTAAGCCTGGCCTCCCTAACACTGGGATCACAGGCGTGCACCACCATGCCTGACTCCCTGCTGTCTCTCTACTGTCCCTTTGTAGATGAGGGGAGACAGGCTCGGAAAGGCGTGGCAGCAGGTCCAAGCCGGCAGCTAGGCAGTGGCGGGAGAGCCTGCTCACGTGGCTTGTGTTTTCCCTCACATCCATCTTTCCCTGCCTGTTTGTCTCCTCCGTCTCGATGACCACTTTATACAACCAGTGAGTCGACTCGGGGATCTCTCGTCCATCTCCTCCTTTTCCATATAAAATATTGAATATTTTACGTAGTATTTTGAGTTTTTCTTTTGCGTTTGTTTCAACCTGCCTCTCTCTCGAGTTTCCTTGGGTCATTGCACCCTGGTGGAGGTGGCAGCCAGGTCTGCAGTCTACACAGTGAACACTGTGTCGTCGGAAGCCTTCAGATAAGACTGACGCTGCTGCTGCTGCTGTGTTGATTGTAGCACTGACGGGGATGATGGCTGATTCTCAGAAGGGCAGAGTCAGCTGTTTTCCCCAAATGTTTCTGAATCCCCATCAAGATTGTTCCTTGTGTAAGGGGAGGTGGCCGCACAGGCAATTCTCAGCATGAGTTAAGGCATGCTTGAATTGAAATGTATTTATTATATTGGTTTGAAGATGTACATGATAAAAATACAAAAAAAGAAGGCACAGTAATCAAGTCTGGCTTGCAGTGGGCGGCTGGGTAAGAACGTTCGTATTTGGAATACGGAGAAATATAAATATTTGACTTGGTGTAGTGCGCCTGTGCGTCCCTCACTAGTTCGTGATGGCTCCAGCCTTCTGTTGCACGCCCAGACAGATGGTCCTTGAGAACGCACGCTCTCCTCTGCGTACAGCTAGATGCCACTTGGTAAGCTGAAGTGGTATTAGGAATAAATACTTCATGTAGCGACAACATAAAAAAATCGATAAAAACCACCCCGGAGTCGGGGGTGCAGGCAGTTCCTGAGTTCCACCGCGTGGGTGGTGGAGAGTGTGGCCCCTCTCGGGCATCTGAGCAGCTGCCCTCCACTTGGGGACGGGGAGGAAGAGGAGTTCCCTGCCTCCCTCACCCTCCTCCTCAGGTGTCTGCCTCCAAGAGGCTGGTTCTGAGTTGACCTCAAAAGTCACGCTTCCTCCCTTGCTCCCTGTCTTCCCCGTGGCCGCAGCGGCAGGGGCATTAGGGACGTGCAGAGATGAAGTCGACTGGTCACGGCAGCACAGTACTGACCGTGGATTCTGGATGTGGGAACTCGGGGTGTAAGTTGGATGAGCAGTTTCAGTCTATGAAAGGATGTTTTTGCACCTGCGTGTGCGCCTCAAACCCCCAGAATTTTAGGAAGATGATGGTACCTCCCTTGTACTCTTGAAGAGCTCCCCATCTCTAAGCTTCAATACCAAATGGCATGCCTACTTTAACCATGTGGCCTGCATCTTTTAATACTTGGTGCATAGCAATTATACACCACATTGGAGTATAGACTGATAGAAACATACATGCCCAGGACTCTTGGAGTACTTCACTCCAGGTTTTGGGTACGTCTTTGAGATTGGAATTGTCAACTTTGTAAACATACGTGGCACTATTTCAACTGTTACTCTTTGTCTTCTTCCCCTCCTCTCTTCCCTAAACCCCTTCTATCACTCCATTGGAGCCTCTGCTCTTCTACCTGCTGTTATCCTTATTTCCAAATTTCTAACGTTCACATATAAGAGAAAGCATACAACTATTTTTTTGGAGGGGGGGAACTGGCTAATCTCACATAGTATAATCCTCAGATGTCATCCGTTTACCTGAAAATGACATGATTTTGTTCTTTATAGCTGAGTAAAATTCCATTGTGTGTGCGCACATACCATAGTTCTGCGATCCATTTATCTGTTGATGGACACCTAGGCTGTTTCCGTCGTTTGGTGATTGTAAATTGTGCTGCTATGAACATAGATATATAAATATTGCTATAATAATCTGACTTCAATTCCTTAGGAAAGGATGCCTAGAAGCGCTATGGCCTGGTTATAGGGTAGTTCCACCCCAATCTTAGGAACCTCCACGCTGATCTCCATAGTGGCTGTTAGTTTGCAGTCCCACCAACGGTGTATTAGAGTTCCTATTTCCCCACATCCTTGCTAGCATCTGTTACTGTGTTCTTGATGGCCATTCTAACTGGAGTTAGATGGAATCTGTAGTTCCGATGTGCATTTCCCTGATGGCTAATGAACGTTTTCTCATTTACTGGTGGCCTACGTTTTAAGCAGTTTGAGGCAGATCCCATCCGTAGTCCACGGATATCCCTGGCCACGGTGGGCTTTCCGCCATGGGCAGCTTTAATTTAGCGCACTCTTTCCAAAGCCAAGGATGCAGAGTTCAGTCCCTTCTGGGAATAATTAGGAAAATTACCGGGAAGTGAGTAGAGCAGGTGGGAGAGAACAGCTCTGCCTGGGTGGAGCCTTCAGGGCGGGTGCTGCGGGGATGATGTGAGGTCACTAGGCAGGTGGGGACAGCAGTGGGGCTCTGGTGGGGCAGTGCCGCCTAGGTCCTGTTTGGCTTGTGCATCCTCTATAGTAAGAGGAAACATCTCTGTTCTTTAGTGACTGACCCTGCGTCTCTTACTCAGGCCTCTACATGTCCAAGGTCTCTTGAGAGACACAACATGCCCCCTCCCTCTGTCCCCAGTCCCTGTTCTGACCCTGCTGTGTGCCCACTGGCCTTTGCCGAGCTCCCTCCCCTGCCTGGGTGGGTTGGCCCCAGCTGTTGGTCTGCAACCCCTCTATTCACGGGAGCTGGGGTCCTGTTTGAATGCAATCCTTCACGCTGTCCCCAAATGGTAGGAGGCCTGGCCATGTCCCTGTTCCTGGCACTCCTGTCACACTGGTTTGTCCCCTGCTGATATTGAGAAGCTTAAGTGTCCCCCAAAGGCTCATGTGTTAAAACCAAGGTCCCAGGGCAGCAAGGTTCGGAGGTGGGTCCCTGGGGGGCATGTCCCTGGTCTCTTCCTCTCTGCTTCCTGCTGCCATGCCTGGAAGCCCCCCACCACAGTTCCTGCCTGGAAACTTGAACACGGGAGTGATTCAGAAATGACCTTTGAAACTCGCGGACTGTGAGCTACGTCAACGTTGTTCACGTCAGGTATTTGGTCATAGTGGCAAAAATCCTGCCTCCGACACCTGCCGCGAGAAGTGGCTTAGCACATGTTTGTTGAAAGAGGAAACAAATGAGGCGTGTTTGTTGAGCTTATTTTGGGGGGCTATAAAGCAAATGTTTTGTCTTCTCAGAGCCCTGGTACTCTGGAAAGGTAAATATTAAACAATGCAGATGCCCTGGGCTTCACCCGCTTATGAACTGGGGAGAGGGCAGAAGGGCAGGAAGCCAGTCTGTGGTGAGGGAGGCTGTTGCCACCTTGTCTGCAAATGTCCCCTGGGGAGGTGTCTCCTGGGCTGTGTCTGCTCCCCCTTCCCTCACTCTGGAGTCTTGCTGCGCTCCCGTCTGTGCTGCTCGGATTGCATTAGAGCCGGGGAGACTCGGGCTCTGCCTCTGCACAGCCGAGATTGCCGCAGCAATACTCACGCGAGTATTTATTTTCCTTTTGCTCAAGTAATTACTCTGTAGAAAAGCTCTTCTGTAACAAGCGGATTATGTAATTACCTCTCTAGGAAATTGGCTTTCGACTTGCTCTCGGGATCAGCGTCTGAGAAGAACGGGAATCCTATTTTGGGATGGCCTGTGGTATGGTGTCAGCCATCAGGATCACCTTTGTGCAGCCCAGGGCTGGCCGGGGCGGGCGGAATTCCCTGCGCCTTGACACTGCCCTCGTGGTCAGCCGCGCCCAGCAGGTCAGGGGTGTTTCTAGGTGTCTATTCTGGAGGAAAAAAAAAACCTGCAAAAAGACTGAGGAATTTTGGAATGAAATGTACCGGGCCAGGTAGATTTGTTTCATTGCATATTGATAGGCATCTTTTTGTGAAGCACCGCAGGGGCCCTCAGTGTCTCTGGTAACACAGGGCCTGGCTGCTGGTGTGCTTTCTGAAATTGTAACGTTCACGGTTTTCATCTTAATCTCTTCTGTCTGCTCCTCCAAAGCGATCCCCAGAACACATCTTGAAACCACGCAAACGGAGGTTCTGGAAACTTGTGACCAGGAGGCCCTCCGTCTGTCCTGGGGGATGACTCGCTAGCACAGAGGCCGCCCCGCCCTGGGAGGGCTTCTGTCGGGTGAGGATTCTTGCCTGATCCTGGGTGCTGTGTCCGGATGTGTGAGTCTCCCGAGGGCTTGGGTGCTGGAGGCTAGATCCTTAGTGTGGCCGGTCAAGGTGGTAGGCCTTTGGGACTTGGGTGACTCTGCCTTTAGGAGGGAGTAAGGTGTCCCCTGGGACCTGGAGTTAGCTCTTGCAAGAACCAGTTATTGTTCAAGCGAGTCCAATCTCTGAATTGCTCTCTGGCTTCTTGCCTCGGGGTGGGAGCCCTCCCTCACCCATGCCCCACTGTTGCCTTCCCATTTACCCTGAGGTCTCTGCCAGAGCCAACCACTGCAGGCTCTGTGCCCTCAAACCTCCGGAGCTGTGGGCTGAAGAAACCCCTTTTCCATATAAAGTACCTGGCTTCAGGTGTTTCACTGTAGCGACCGAAGACCGTCGGATGGGTGGGGTCGCCCAGACATGGCTTGGGGAGGCTCGCCTCTGTTGACCTGTGCACACCGGCTTCCATCTGTTCGTTTCAGCCGTGTGTTCGGCATGTAAAACCCTGAGGGTTTTGGAGGGGAGGAGGCGGCAAGAGTTTTACTTAAACTTATTTCTTTAAGTAAATGTATCCGCGTGGTCTAGAGGCATGCTCAGGGAAGGATTTCTCCGCACCCCCGTCTCTGTCCATCCTGCGCGGGGATTGCTGGTGTCTCGTGTTCTTTCAGAGACGTGCCGTGTGTATGGGCGGGGTTCTTACTCATTCTTTCAATACTTGGAGCGTCCACTAACCTCTTTAGCTTTCCGTAGGAAGTCCGTGGATCTTAGAAACGACTGGCATTTGTGAAACTGCCTGCCGTCTTGGGGAAAAGCCAAGCAGGAAGTGGGTGGCTCCTGCGTGGGGGATGTGCCCCGCTCCCCAGAGGCTGAGATGAGCTTGGGGCCTGGTCCTGCGCCCCGTGGCAGCTCCTGTGAGCAAACTCTGGGAACCTTTGGCTTCTATGCACCTCTGCGCTCCCCCACCAAAAGCCAACCAGCGGAGCTTGGAAAACCTGTCTTGACAAACTCAGTTCATCGTTCCCTTTTTCATAATTTCTGGGGAAATGAGAATTGAGAAGATTGACAGAAAGGTTGCAGACCATTTTCTCTCTCCTATAATTTTCAGTCCTCCGTCGTCCCTGCTGGCCGGTCACACCCTGCTTCTCGGGGCGCCAAGTGCCTCCCCACATTCCCCATCCCCGTGCCGGCTGCTCACATGTTCTCTGCTCCCGTCTTGAGTTCGGCGGGCTACGACCTGCGGTGTAGTTTGGCATGGTGTTTGGTTGTTACTGACCCTTCACAACTGCGTGGTGAGCTTGTGGGTGGGGACTTGTCTTGGGTTTTCGTGTCCTCGTCATTGGGGCAGGGTGGTTTTATGGTGGTAGCCCTTCTGTGAGCCTGTGCCGGAGGGACGGTGTGAGAGCTCCAGCCTTCTCTCTGATTTCCTAGAGAACACCCTTGTGGATATGTCGCAGGTCCTTGTGCAGTGTTTTCAACCTGTGCTCCCTTGATCCCCGCCAACTGCGGGATCCTCTCTCTCTCCTCTCTGCCAAGATTGCCACTGATCCTGTTTCCCTGGCCCTGGTCTCTCATCTCATCCTGCCCTCCCTTGGCCATGCATTTGTTCATTGATTGGGTAGACAGTGCAGACCCCCCTCTAAGCGCAAGACACTTGGTGTAGGTGTCATCGTGACTGGATTATGATACCCAGCCCCGCTCATCCAGGTGCTGCTGTGAAGGGATTATGTAGGTCTGACACCTGCGGTCACTTGATCTTAAATAAGGGATGGCTTGGCTGAGCCTCCTCCAACCCACTGAAAAGGCTGAATAGAACCGAGGCTTCCCTGGGGGAAGAAGTGGGCTGTGGACTGTGGCCTCGGCTCTCTTCTCCGAGCTCCCAGCTGCCTTGCAGCATCTGAGCTTGTCTGCACCCTCAGTCTTGTAAGTCCCTGTCCCCTCTCAATGGGAGGATGGACAGGTCTACAGGATGCGGGTAGACATGGCCACTGATGGGCGTGTATCTGCAGACACACTGCTGCACACACTTGGGCAACAGCCAGTCCCACTGTCATCCTGACAGTGTCCACAGCTACCGTTGCCTGTAGCAGTACACAGCACCGTGTGAGGCTCAGGGCCCCAAACCATCTTGCTTCAAACTCCCTTTCCATACTCTCTGCTTCTCTGTGCTGTGGCCACCCTACACTTTTTTTTTTTTGTACTGGGGGTTGAATCCAAGGGCATTCTACCTCTGAGCTACACCCCCAGCCCTTTGTATTTTTTATTTTGAAACAGGGTCTCACTAAGTTGCAGAGGGCCTCACTAAGTAGCTGAGGCTGGCTTTGAACCTGTGATCCTTCTGTCACAGCCTCCCAAGTCCTGGTAATACACTCCCAGCTAAGAACTGAGCTTTTATCTCCCCGAATGCCTGCTGTCCCACACAGTTCCCCAAACAGTGCAGACATCCGTAAATGAGCTTCCTTAGGGAAGAAGTGGGCTCTGCACTGCGTTCTCTAGTGCACAGGTTTTTGTGGCTCCTGAGGACCACCTTCTGTGCTGTGCAGGGGAAGCAGGTCTGATCGGGCCTGGCACCTTGGTGGTATGTCCTGTGTCATCTGGTACCGCGTGCAGTCATCCAGTGTCATTGATTGCCATGCTGGGCTCATTCTTCTAGACATCTTCTAGACAAATAGATTCATAAAAACAGACTCTCACTAAGGAATGAGCCATAAAAATCCTTTTGTAAAGTAGATGGAAGATAATTAGCAAGGGTGCAAGTCCCAGAATAACAATGGCCTTTCAGTTTCCTTTCCCCTCTCCTCTCGGGGCAGTAGAAGAGTTCTTCATCAAGAGCGGAGGTAGTTTTTGAAGTGAATGGAATCTCTGTACTCAAAAATACTGTTGTGTACGCAGCTGGTGTCCGACAGCCTGGGAAGCCCAGCGTGTTTTCCTCGTCTTCAGCTCTGCCCAGGTTATGACTATACTGTCATTTCTTCCAGTCTTGAGATTAAGACGGGACTCCAGTGGGCTGAAGATTAAAAATAGCGTGTGTGTGTGGGGGGGTACTGGGATCGAACCCAAGGGTATTCTACCTCCAAGCTACCCCCCTCCCCCATCATATATACATATATATATATTTGAAACAGGGTCTTGCTAGGTTGAGTCTCACTACTTGCCGAGGCTGACCTCCAACCTGCAATCCTCCTGTCTCAGCCTCCCAAGTCCTAGGATTACAGGCGTGCGCCACCACGCCCGGGAAAAAGGGCTTTTTCACTTTTGTGGTCTGCTCACTCCCAGCCTCAGAATCACGACAGCACAATTGTTGATGGTGTGCACCTCGGCATCACCGGAAGAGAAAGGGAGAAACATTTCGGTCTGTGCGCAATTCACGTCCCGAAATGTGGCCAGCAGCTCTGTCTGTGGCTTCTGATCCCAGAGGAAATGATGACTTATTCAAAGGAGATCTTGGTGTATTGGCAGGGAGAGAAGTCACTGATACATTGACTTAAAAAAAGGTTAAGCTGAGTGCAATGGTGCACACCTGTAATCCCAGTACTTGGGAGGCTGAGACCAGGAGTATCACAGGTTCGAGCCCAGACTCAGCAATTTAGTGAGACCCTGTTTAAAATTAAAAAGGGCTGGTGCGGGGGGGGGGAGTGTTGTAGATTGAAGGTAGAATGCCCTGGGTTCAATCCCTAGTATCCCCCCAAAATAGGTTATATAGAACAATATTGTGTAGTTTCATTACTGCCAAATTGTAAACATCTAGTTAACTACATGTGATTTAGAATTAGAAAAGTGGAAAGCTATATGTGTCAAACTGCTAATAAAGTTTTTTCTTCTCTGGGCTAGGTTAGGAGAAATGGACAAAAACACCGCTTCCATGAGGTGATAATACTGTGTAATTATGTATTTTCTTTTCTTACAGTTTTGTAAGTTGAGTAGATGACTTCTATAACTAAAAACAAAGCCAGCCATAGTGTACACCGGTTCCCACACAGCCTGGTTAGATATTGAAATCAAGGGCTTTGATCCAAAATTGTCAATCAGACGTTAAAAGCAAATGCAGGATATGTGTCGGAAGAAGTTAGAAGTCATACGGGTCCAGCTGCAGGTTGCTGGTGGCCAGGTTCTCGTCCCCTCCCCGTCTCCAGGACGTCAGCAGCACAGAGCTGAGCAGTTGGGTAAGGATGGCTGGGCCCGAGGTTGCCTTTGGGCGGCTGAGAATGGAGATGTGCTCTTGCCGTGGAACGCGTGGGTGTCTGCTTGGGTGCTCCCTCACCATCTCCCTACCAGACTGATTTTTCTTTCTGGAAGGGAAGATCAGAAAGTGAGCAGTCGGTCATGTTTCAGGCCTGTCCGGTTCAGATGTGTGTGCCCGTTGACTCCCTGGAAACTCAGGCACTCGGTTCCCGGTGCAGCGTTTTTTGATTGAGATGAACACGTAGTGATAAAGTCCTAGGCGTTCGGGAGCTAGCTTTTTTTTTTTTCTTTTCCTGCATGAAGACTTGGTTCTGTTTGCCTGCCAAACAGGTTAACTGGTATTTGCTAGCAAGGCAGGTGACCCAGGAGGCAGGGATGTTCCACGGAACCTTTTCCGTGTACTTCCTTCTGCTCAATATATTTCTTAATTACCTTCGCCAAACCTGTGCCAGCGGTGTCAAGGCACGTACTCTTCTGGATGGGCTAAGATTTTTATCGTATATTGAGCACTTTGTGTGGCACTGGGGATTGAACCCAGGGTTGCTCTACCAGAGCTACATCCCGAGCCCTTTTAATTTATTTTGAAACAGGGTCTCGCTAAGTTGCTGAGGCTGGCCTCGAACCTGCGATCCTCCTATCTCAGTCTCCCAAGTACTGGAATTACAGGCGTTTGCCACCAAGCCTGGCTATTCTTATATCAGAAAGTTGTTATTATCATGTGAAACATTCTCCATGTCCCCAGATGTCCCAGAACATGGAAGTAAATTAATGACTTTTCTATGTACCAGAGGACAAAAATTTAATTTTTATATTGGAAGAAAGGATGGTTTGTGTTGAAGAATTACATAAATGCACGCACATGCTTTTGTGAATACCTGTGTATGTGTATGCTTGTGTTTAAAGAATTTGTTGCCAACACATTGGTCATTTTAGAATTTCAGTCTTCTAAAGTATTGATTGTATCGTTTCACAACAGAAGATCTTTTGGGAGATCAGATTGCATTTTCCCCACACAGATTTTCCTATTGCTAATTAGACGGGGGTGAGAAGGTAAGAGAGTAAGACTTTCTTCTGGCCTCTGCTCTGTCCGCCACATGGCGCTGTCACAGCCTGTCCTGCAGCAACGTTTGGTGCTAGACAGATCAAGCCTCTCCTCGTACAACCTGCGCCTCACTGAGGAGCACAAACTTAGAAACTTTACCTAAAATCGCTTCTTGCAGCTTCTTGGGCGCCTTGGCCGTTTGCCCAAGTCTGAGGGCATTCGTAGGTGGCGGAGCCTGAGTTCTGTCATATGCAGCCACCCACGAGGCTGGTTCCATTCAGCGTTTGCAGACACCTAGGGGAGGAGTCGATCTGAGTGGAAACGAAGTGCAGCTCCCCCAGGCGTGGTGGCGCACCCTTGTAATCCCAGTACTTTGGGAGGCGGAGACCGGAGGATCCCGGTTCCCGGCCATCCTCAGCTCTCTCTCTCTACTTAGTGAGGCCCTCCGCAACCGCAACTTCATGAGACCCGGTTTCAAAATAAAGTATAAAAAATAGGGCCGGGGGTGTAGCACAGAGGTAGAACGCCCCTGGGTTCAATCCCCAGTACTGCAAAAAAAAAAAAATAAATAAATAAATAAAAAAGCGCAGCTCCTTATAGGAATAGGGTTTCGCTAAGTTGCTGAGGCTAGCCTTCAACCTGTGATCCTCCTTTCTCAGCCTCCCAAGTACTGGGATGACAGGCATGGGCCACCATGCCTGGCAGGATTCTGTTTACTCATTGCTTGGAACTGCCAAATTAACACATAACATAAACATGATATATATGAGATGGGATATAGTGTAATACAATGGTTCTAGAGTAAAGGACGTTTGTCATTTTAAGCCATTGAAAATGTCAAACATTTGGACACAAGAGTAATTGGTTTTGGATGGTTCGCTCTGTCACCTCCACCCTTCGTCCTGTCTGTCTCTTGTTCTAAGGTGTCCTGGGCAGAGGGGCTTTCTGTTTGTTGCTTTTCAAATCAGCTTGTTCTCAGGAATAGTGCAGATGGAGCGTGCAGGCGGGAACCCGCAGACCTGGAACTTGGGTGTTTCGCTCCCTGGGAACTCTCTCCACCGGTCTGTTTAGATTCGCAGTGGTGCTGTGAGCCGTTTGTGTTGCGCTGAAAGGTTTGTTTTGTAGTCTGCTTTCTCTGTCCCAGGTCTTTGACGGGTGTTAGGCCCTGTCTGAAGCCTGTGAGAGCCAACTGGCTTCATAGGCAGTGGCCCCACCAGGCCAGGACAGCTGTCACTTTGTCCTTGAAAGTAGAATGTGACCTTGAGCTCTCAGGGTTAAATAGGATTCCCTCCAGTTTTCTTTGTGGATTCTTTGTACGTGAGCAGTGTGTGCGCGTGCAAGACTTTGGAAATGTCGGCTTCATGGCTACGGAGACAAAGCTATGTGGCCACCAGAGAGAATGATGGGGGGAGAGGAGGGAAGTATCACAGGCCAAGCAAGAAGAGCATCACCTGCTTGTTTCCCTCCTTCTCGACTCCCACCTGCTCAGAGCTCAGCCCCGGCGGCTTCCTCAGCGGCCTTGACTCTGGCCGGGGTGAGGGCTGAGGTCTCTTCTCCCAGGTTCCTCCACAGCTGCTCAGCAGCTCGGCCCTCGGCTCCTGCTGGAATCAGTTTCAGCCAAGTGCCTCTTGCTCCAGGTGCAGAACCTGTCCCCAAGGAGATGTCAGTTGAGACGTGGACATTTATCACTTGGATGGGATGCTAAATCTCTTATGTGGAGGTCTCCGTTACGCTTCTGTTTTAATGCGTAAGATCAATAGCCCCGATAAAAATGACTAATAACAATTTTTTTGTTTTTGCTGCTTTTCAACATTTCTAATGCACACATCACAACTTGCTGGAAGAGATCTTAAGATATGGTACAGGATTCCTCACGAGGTGTCGCGCATTTGATAGGAACTTAATGATTGGCATTCGGTGGCGGGTAGCCAAAGCTCTTGGTGCCTATCCATGTTTAAGGTGCAGAGTGTGATGGATTCCTTTAGATGGGCAGCAAATGACATTAATAAAAACCTAGCAGAAGTTGTGTGTATGAGAGAGGGAGGACAAATTTTCTATAGTATTTTTTCATTTTCTCAGACCCCATTTCCAGACATTTGGCTTGCAGAAAAACTGATTTTGGGTTTTGTAGAAAACCACTTTGCCACCGAAGAGCATTTAAATCCCGGCTTCTGCCCGTGTCGCATTGCATATCCAAGACGCTCTACAATCAAACCAGGGAAATGTGAAAATAGAGATTTATAATGGAAATGTTGATTCAGTTTGAGCCGAAGCCAGACATTCATGAGGGAAAATTAGATTAAACAGTAGATGTTTAGAGAGACTTTCAGTTGTGACAGCTTTATAAAAGCATATGCTGTGGATGTTTCCCAGGCTGCAGTGTGCTTTCCGGCAGGCGGGAGCAGGGCTCCTTGATGTTTCTGCCCTTTATTAGGCTCTTTCATCTGTCTCTGAACTAGTGGACCCGAAACGTAGGGCGTGCCAAGTCCGGCAGTTGGGAAGGGCATCTCGCGCATCACCAGAGGATCAAAGCCTGCTGCAGTTGTGGACGCGATCCTGTCCTGTTGCACGGCATTATATTACTGAGTGTAAATTGCCCTTTTCAATTGTGAGCTTAGAGCTCCTGTTACGACCGATCTACTCTGTTGGCCAGAGCCTGACAGCGTGCAGCTCATCCGTTTCCATAGGCTTCTCGGGTGCAGGGGGAGAGCTGGGAGCGGAAGGGGACTGTAATTTGTCCATCAGGGAGCACAGCAGTGTGGATTCATGGAGCAGGTGGACGGAAATGCTAGGATGGTCTTCCCAACAGCCAGTGCCACAAGACTGTGCCTGAGGGGGACCGGCAGGGCCTCGCCAGGGCTGGGGATACCTGAGCCTGCTGTGAGCATTGGGGTCAGCAGGATGCAGGTGCTGTGGGTGCTGACCTGGCTCACATTCACTGATACCTTCCCGTCCCATGGCTGTCTGTCTTTGCGCTTGGCTCTGAGTGTCCTTTGGTGTATGTACGTTTCTAATTACGTATCCAGTTTATCAATTCTCTTGTTGCCTTGTGGTGTCATTTAACAAATTGCTAAATCCAAAGTTGTAAAGCTTTCTCTGCGTGTGTTCTTCCATGAGTTTGAGTGTTGGCCTTTTTATGCCAAGGTTTTTGATCCATTTTGAGTTTTTGTATCTGGTATTATATAAGTGTCCAATTTTCATACTTTTGCATGTGGATATTCAGGTACTTTATTTGATTTTGGTACTGGGGATAGATAGAACCCAGAGTCATCTACCTCTGAGCTACACCCCCAGTCCTATTTTTATTTTTTATTGTGAAACAGGGTCTCACTAAGTTGTTGAGGGCCTTGCTGAGTTGCTGAGGCTGGCCACCAACCTGTGATCCTCCTGTTTCAGCCTCCCAAGTACTAGGATTATAGGCGTGTACCATCACACCCGGCTCTGATATCCAGTTTTCCTAAAGTCATTTGTTGAAAAGACTGTCCTTTCCCCATTAAACATACTCAGCACCCTTGTTAGAAATGTGACAATGTACACAAGTCTGTTTCTGGGCCCTGTATTTTCTCTATTCCTGTCTTAATGCCAATTCCACATTGTTTTGATTTCCGTAGTTTTCTAATCTTGAAGTCAGAAAATGTGAGACCTCCAGCTTTGTTGTTAAGATTGTTTTGACTCTGCAGGGTCCCTTAAGATTCTATAAGATTCTATATGAATTTGGGATTGATCTTTTTTTCTCCTATTCGTAAAAAAGTAATTAGGATTTCAGTCAAGATTGCATTGAATTTGTAGATTGTTTTGGATAGAATTAACATCTTAATGATATTAAGTCTTCCAGTCCATGAACATGGGATATCTTTTCATTTGTGTCTAATACTTTTAAAAAAAAATCTTCTTTGCTGGATGTGTGGTGGTACACGCCTGTAATCCCGGTACTTAGGAGACTGAGACCGGAGGATCCGTAGGTTCAAGACCAGCCTGGGTAACTTAGCGAGGCCCTCGGCAATTTAGTGAGACCCTTGTTTCAAAATAAAGAACAAAATGGAGCTGGGAGTGTGGCTCCAAGGCAGAATTCCCCTGGGTTCAATCCCCAGTAAAACACACACATACACACTCAATATATATATATATATAAAAAATTAATCTTTCTCGATAGATTTGGATATTGCCAGGTAGATGTGATATTGGACCTGTCCCTGCTGCCTTAGCACGTGATTAGACTGTTGGTGAGTCTCTCAGGTATCTGAACAAGGTTTCCTCGTCGCTAGATAGAAATCATGTGAATGTTGTGTATCATGTATTGAGGGTCTAGCAGTGTGCATGTGACATCTTGTGGCCTTCTGCCTACCTGGGACATCTGAATGTGCGCTAACTTCATCCTGTGGTCCAAGCAGCCCCTTGCCTGCCGGCTCTCTATCTTTAACCCTCATGTGGGCTGGCCACAGGGCATCTGTGCTGGCTTAGCACCTCGCCTCCTTCTTCTTGCTGACTTTACCTGTCTCGGACTCGGGCCCCAGTGTCCAGCCAGTGGCCCCTGCTCTCCAGGCTTCTGGGGAATCATTGCCCAGCTGAGCCCTGTAGTCTGCACGCCTGGGTCACCTGGGATCCGGAACTGCAGCCCTGAATGAGCATACTGGTCAGACACTGGGGGCAGAAGGTCAGGCGTGACCTCAGCTAGCCCACCACTAGCGCTGCCTTTCACTTCATGGTTTAATTGAGTTATATGCTTATGCAATGTCTTGTGCTTTCCAAATCATTTTCCTGCTTCCTGTATCTCAAAGATGAATCAACAGCAGAGACAACCGGAGGAGCTGGTTAGGAGCAGTCTGGGGCCCCACACCCAATTGCGTGAGTCGGCATTCTCGGGAGAGTGGCGAAGGGCTGTATGCTCCTCTGCCAGTCCCTGGCAGCAGGCTTGGCATGGGCCTGCAGGAGGCTTTGGGAACCCCTGGCCTGTGCCCTCTGCAGTTCAGGAATCTTGTACTCAAAATTCTACAGGATCTGAGTCTGGGCATAGCTACTGACAGAGGAAGCCTTGTTCCCCGAAAGACAGGTTGTCTTAGCCCCAGCCCCATCCCCGATTCCCATCCAGGGACCTCTTTCATTGCTCCTGCAGCGACACTCAGAATCCCTCTGCCCTGCTGTGCCTTGGGGTTTCTAATGTGGATGGACGGAATCTGGCTTTGGGTTTGCTTTTTTCCTTTATCTGCCTGAGGATTTGTCCTGATTGGGTCAGGCAGCGGCTAAGCCTTGGAACCGTCTTCTGCGATACCAATGCCAAACCTTTAGACCTTTCAGTTCATCCTAACGAGTAGTAAGGGGCGGGCCGCACTGTCCTGCAGAAGCGTGTAAGCAATTTTGGAAGCTAAATTTACTTTTCCTCCCCTCTAGACCCACTGAAATCTGCACGTACATGCAAGGCAAGTCAGTGTTCGTTACATGCCCAAATGAGCCGTATGGTGAGGAGCGCTCATTGTGGAGGATTTGAGCTGTGACCTGGGATCGTGTTGTAGGCAAAAATAACTGTCTGGTTGATCAAGTTCCTACTGTGTTTCGCGCATGTGCTGAGCAGCTAGCATGCGTGTTTGTGTTTAGCTATAAACCAGTGTCCTCCTAGAGTCTGGTCTCCATCTCCATAAAGGTCACCTTTCTCCTGGCTATTTAGGCAGAAGTCCCAGTACTATCCTTGAAGCCCCTGGTCCCCCTGCCCAGCCCCTTCATTGACTGAAAGTGCTGTTCAGTCCTCCCACCTGGAAGCTGTCCTTTCTGTCATCACTGTTGCCCCTGGTCCAGCCCCATCACCCTCTCCTGCCTGGATTACTGCACTGGCCTGACCTCCATCCTTCTTCCCACCTGTCTGGCTTATCATGGTGGACAGGGTGGCCGTTAAACCAAAGTCACTTCATGACTCCTGTTTAGCCTTTCCATGGCCCACCCAGTCCTCTGGGACCTGGCCCTGCTGCCCTTCCACTGCCCAAATGCAGTCTTGTTTTCCCCGGTGGTGGCGCCTCCGCACCCTCTACAGTCGTGTCTATGTGGTTCACGTCCTTGCCCTCCCCTTGGCTGCCCTGTCCTGTCAACACCCAGACCCACACCCAACATCCTTGGCCTTTCCCACACTGGGACATACTCTCCCCAGGCTAGTCATTCGTGCCTCGTTATTTATATTGCTTCTAGAGTTCTCATTCTGTTCAAGTAGGACCTTTCCCAGTTTGTCCATCCCTGTAGCCTCAGCCCTCGCGAGGTGCCTGGGAAGTAATGACATGCAGATGTGTTGTTGAAAACAAAGGAAGTCTTTGACAAGTGATGAAGCTAGATGCCGGGGGTTGAGGGAATTCATCCAGGGGACCCAGATCTGAACTTGGAGTGGACGTCTTTGGTCATCGTGTGTGTCCCGAAGATGATAGCGCAGTGGTTGTGGTGTAGCAAGGATGTCTGCGGAGGGGATTCATGGAGTAGGGAGGGTCCAGTATGTTGGGGAGACGTGAGATTTCAGAGGCAATCACGTGGTCTAGGGCAGCAAAGTAGACAGGGAGAAGGGGGGAGTAAATGTGTGTGGGGCCTTACATGCCGTAGGGGGGCTCGAGGTTTTACTATAAACGGAAAAGCAACGATTCCTACCATACACACACGAGTTCAAAGACTTAAAAGGTGCTCAGAGGTGTTCACTACATACAGTGGTTAGCGAACGTGGCCATACAGAATCTTAACCAGCGCGCACCCAGGCCTCTGTCACCAGCGTAGAAACTTCTAGTGTTTTGAACTCATGTCAGTGCTTTCTAGAGCATTTCCAACTATAGATGTCATTTCTTCAAAGCTAAAGAATTATGAATAAACTATAGTTGCCTGGCATTTAGCTGTCTGATCTGAATGGAAAATAGCCCAGTGCCTGCGAAAGGGGAGGGTAAGAGGATTGGGGCCACGCCGTTGACTTTTCCACCCTTCAGGATCATGTTGAAGTCAGTAGTATCCAGCCCCAGCTGTGCCAAGTATTCCCTGCCTGGCTCTAGGTTCCGGGGTTCCTGCGGGGTCTCTGGGGCTAGAGCCTAGGAATCAAGGCGTAAAAATCTTAGTTTTGAAAAACACAGTCAGCTGGTCAAAAGCCACTGGTCAAAACTGCTTCCAACTTTTTTCTTGCTTGGAAATCAGTTCTGAAGTTTTCAGAAGGTTTTCTGACTGTACTGCAGGCTTATGAAGCACTAAAGGAGAAACCCCACATGGTCTTAATAGCCAGGGGACTGTATGTGCAAGTTGAGTACATGGTAAGGGTTCCCTCCCACAGAGGCCAAGAGTTCTGGTTAAACAGGAAAGAATGCAGGAGAGACAGGTCCGTCCGCCTTCAGCGGGGGTGGCGGAGCCCTGCTTTAATCAGCGACTGCTCACGCTGACCGCTGAGAACCAGCGGGAGAAATGAGGCTTCAGGTCACAAGAGATGCATCGCCCTGTGGGAAGAGGGCAGTGGCCAGGACTATGCGTGGCCCTCTGGCTTGTTCCTGCCTTCTGTCGGCCAGAGTTGGCAGCGCCTTAGTTTTCCCCATGAGACACAAAGTAGAAATCGCGTCTCTTCTAGCTGAGGAGCCGGATGAGGAAGCAGTGATGTCCTACTCCTCATTCTGTTGTCTCTTCCCTCGCCACGCCCCGGTTTTGCAAGTGTGTGGGCTTTTAATGTCAGCAACTAGAATGTGGGTTGGAAGCCGCCGGTTCTGGACTTTTCTTTTTACTATAATAGGAGTCAGGAGCAGCAGCAGGAAATCTTCTCAGTGGGATATTTCTTCAGCCGAGCTGGGCTCTGGCACCCCGAGCTCATGCCCAGCAAGGTCGCTGTACCTTGAGGCCTTTATCGACCTCAGAGCCTTGGCATTCGTGTGCCCAGCCTGACCCCCTGTACGTAGATATATAGGTGCATGTTCCTGACGGATGAAAATGGAGTTGGTGATAAAATAAAGGAGCAAAAACTACCTTCAAGGCACTTCCTTGCTCTCTTGACCAAGGTGACTTCAAGGTCGCGTTCCAGGGTGAACATGGGTTAGTTGGAACAGATGAGCCTCTGATGGGGGTTTTAGGTGCGTTTGATTTGCCAGTTACTGACAGAGGAAGAGACTGCGAACAAGAGGAATTTTGAGCAAGTATGCAGAGGGGAGGTGCGAGAGGTCCTATAGAAGTTTTCAGCCAAACCGAGATGTGCATACCAAAATTGGTCATTCTCACAAATACCCGTCCAAATGAAGAGTAGAAAGGACAGCAACTGTTAGTGTCCTATGGCCTGTGAAACCCACAAGCAGCCGGGTGTCGTGGCACACACTTGACATCCCAGTACTTGGGAGGCTGAGATAGGATCGTAGGTTCACGGCCAGCCTTGGCTACTTAGTAAGGCCTTCCACAACTTAGACCCTGTTTCAAAAAATAAATAAAAGCTGAGCGTGATGGCACGTGCTTGTAATCCCAGTACTTGGGAGGCTGAGTCGGGAGGATCGCAGGTTCGAGGGACAGATTCAGCAAGTAGTGAGACTCTCATCAACCTAGTGAGACCCTGTTTCAAACTAAACATAAAAATAGGGCTGGGTGTATAGCTTGGAGATAGAATTCCCCTGAGCTCAATCCCCAGTGCCACAAAAAAATAAAAAAGGAAAAATAGGGCTGGGGGTGTAGCTCGAAGGTAGACTGCCCCTGGGTTCAATCCCCAGTTCTGCAAAAAAATAAAACCCTCAGGCAGACCCAAAGAACTGCACCCACTGGATCTCCATTCATTCGCTAGGTGTCTCCTTGCAGTCTTTTTCTACATATAGATTTTAAACATTTTATTTCATGCTTTATATATAAAGTATGTGACTGTTTTTATGATACTACATTATATCCCCCAGTGTCATGGATAGTCTTGAAAAAATGGGGGGCCGTTGTAGTCTTCTGTTGTATGGACAGACGTGCTTATCTGCTGGCTGTAAGGCTGTTGCAGTGTCCGTTCCTGCATCCCTGGAATGAATGTCTGTCTCTTTTCTTGGGTAGAGTGTTGAGTCAAATGACTTGGACAGTCTTACGGCACTTAATACCTATGACCTTGTGAGCGTGCGGAGAGTGAAGCAGATGCTAGGTCCATCCTTAGACCTTTGTGGCCCAGAGTGTGCACGTGTGACACTCCCGCACAACTCTTACAGCCTGTCGGCCAGCGGTGGCATTACATCATTCTAGCTTCTGTCTTCTGAGACTTGACATCTGTGTTGCCCCCTGGGCTTCCTGAGGGTTAGAGAGCTCATGCACCTGGCACGTCCCCAGCCCCGGCATCCAGCACAGTGCCTGGTAGAACCGAGAACCTTCACGTGCTATGGGAATAGGAGGGTTTTCGTGTCAGATAAGGAACTTCATAAAACTGCGCAGTGAGACTTGGTCTTGATTCAGATAAATGTGGGGACAGAGCGGGTGGGGGGGTTCCCAGTGTTGTAGGCAGAGTGGGGCTTGTGTGCTTGCTGCTAAAATTGCTTCATTTAAGCCAGGCTGGTGGTGCATGCTTGTAATCCCAGTACTTGGGAGGCTGAGACAGGAGGATTGCAGATTTGCTACCAGCCTCAGTAACTTGTGAAGCCCTCTGCAACTTAGTGAGACCCTGTTTCAAAATATAGAAGAAAAAATCGGGCTGGGGGTGGAGCTCAGAGGTAGAATGTCCCTGGGTTCAATCCCCAGTACCACAAAAAGATTGCTTTATTTAAAAAAAAAACTTATTGGTGCATTGCAATTGTGTTTAATAGTATCTGAATGTTCATTGTAATTATTTAATAGTATCTGAATGTTTGAGACCAGATACATGTCTACATGGTCTACTCTACTGGAGAGACTCTAAACTGAATTTATTTGGTTTATTGTACCTTTCATTTCCAAGACTTAATTTTTAATATATCTCTTTATTGACTTTCTCACTCATACCCTGCCCTAACTTCCTTAATTCGTTCGGTTTTTCTGTGTTCTCTTGGAATTCATTGATCTTTTGTATAATCATTCTTTTGAATTCTTTGATATCGCATCCATTTCAGTACCTTTAGAGCCAGTTGCTGGTAAGTTATGGACTTGAGTAAAACCGCTGTTTTTTTTTTTTTTTAAATCCAATGCCAGGCCGCTGAGGACTGGCAGGGTTTCCTTTCCCGTCCTCTGCCGAGTTAAAAGGAAGCGTCTTGGGTTTGGACAGCGTGGTGGGTCACTTGCTGCATTTCTGCGAAAAATGGGCTGAGCTGGCTGCTTCGTCCTGCTCAGCTCAGTTGTCAGCAGTGTTGACTGATCCACTTTGCCCTCACAGAGGGGCCACGCTGGGCCTTGCTGTGCTCACTAGACCACTGTGGCCAGCTACAGAGGAGAAGGCGCTTCCCCCACGGGGTCTAGGATGGGAAGGAGCCTGCATCCTGTCCTTGAGGCTCCAGCCTGCCAGTTTCATCAGAAAATGTTCAGGTTCCCTTCTTTGACATCCTGTATCACCCAGGTTTTTGTTGTTTTGTGGTACTGGGGATTAAACCCAGGGGCATTCTACCTCTGAGCTACACCCCAAGCCTTATTTCATTCTTTATTTGGAAACAGGCCCTTGCTAAGTGGCTGAGGCTGGCCTCAAACCTGCATTCCTCTTGTTTCAGTCTCCCAAGTCCTAGGAATACAGATGTGCACCAGCACACCTGGCTATCACTGAATTTTTGATCGAAAGGGAAGAACAGATCGTTTTCTATGGCTTTTAATGAAAATGACAAGCACGGTCCACGCTAGTCAGTACTAAATAGAAACCACCTCCTTTTGTGGTATTTTCCTCAGACCTGAATGCCTCAGCTTAAATTATTAATTGGAGCCACAGACTTCCAACTGGTTTCCTGCTGCGTCACCCATACCCGGGGGCAACGCTGTTGAAAAGTCTGACTCCTGACCTCCTGGGCGAGGTGGAGGCTGGCTCCTCTTTCTCTCTCTCTCTCTCTCTGTTAAAAAGATCTTCTGGGCCATAGCCACTACCTACTGCTGTTATGTCTCCTTCAAAGCTCTCTCTGATCAAAACTATCCCTTGAACCAAACAGCTTTGTTTATTCTGTTTTGCACAGGTAGACATCAGGGGAGTACCCTGCACTGCTAGGAGCTGCTTCCTGTTTTTATTGACAAACATAAAATCAAAAGCTCTATAGTAATCTCATTACACTGTAAAAACAGTCTCAAATTTTATGTTGTGTTTGTAATGGGGGAGAGAATAGCCCTTACCAGAGACAGTGCTGGGCCTGTCCCTTACCTTCTAAGACCTTCCGTTGGTCTCTCGGAGAATCAGCCTGGACGTGACTGGTCCGCCCATCCCAGCCGTTGTGCATGAATCAATTAGCTGGCTCCCCTGTTTGGGAAGTTGTTTACTGTGTTCTTTGGAATAGTTGTGTCTCTTCCTCATTTTATCTGCTCAATTTCAACTTAATTTGTTTATCAATAAACACTCATCTTAATTTCTTCCAGTTAATTTTAGAATTTTGAACTTATTGAATCTTTAGAAGAACTCTTTGAAATAGATAAAAGTGCCCGGCCTGGTGATGCACACCTGTAATCTCTGTACTTAAGAGGCTGAGACAGGAGGGTCACAGGTTCAAGACCAGCGTGGTAGTAACTTAGCAAGATGCTGTTTTAAAATAAGGGCTGGGGGTGTAGAACACCCCAGGATCAATCCCCAGTAACACTCACACACACAAAAAAAGGAAGGAAAGATGAATACATCCATCTTGCAGATGGGAAGTAGAAACTCGACTTGAGCCCTTTCTCCAGCTCTGCCAGAGTATGGTAGAGCTAGCAGTTTGCTGAGAGCCCCGTGCAAAGAGTGCAGGGTGCTGTGGGGCCCGAAGTAAAACCCCACAGAACCAACCCTGAGAGTCGAAGTGGCTTCTGGAAAATGTCCAAGCTGATTCAGACTGACACCTGCTAGCCAGGTAGGGGAAAGAGTCTGGACCAATGACTGCTAGCCAGGTAGGGAACAAGGGTTTTGAGTATTTGGGCAGGGAGGAGCAGGTGCAGCACCCCTGTGTAAGAACACTGGGAATCGGCATGTGTGAGCTTAGTGGGGGAGCCCAGCTGCTGGCCAAGGGACTGGACAGGTGCTTATGGGCCGTTACCACCCTGAGGCAACTGGTCTTTATTTTAAGGGACAAGGAGAGCTACCGAAGGTTTTGTGGTGTGCTAGGAAAACATGCTGGTGGCCTATGGCAGAGATGAGCGCGGCTTGGAGAGGCATTTGGAAGGTGAATTCTGCAGGCCGGGTGTCATATGTGGGCAGGGAGGAGGCTGGCGCAGGGCTGGGGACAGGAGCCCTAAGCTGTCATGGCGTGACTTGGAAGTGTTGACTGAGATGATTTTGTTCTGTGGGTAAAGGTTTACGACTCATCAGTATACAGAGTGTGTAGGAAATTCTAGGGTTGCTCCAGGGAGTGTATTAGAAGAGAAGCAGCCCAGGGCAGCCCTACAAACTGGGGGCATTTAAAGATGCCAGGAGGGAGGAGCAAGCCAGGAGACCAACAGGGAAGTGCAGGGAGTCCTTGTGTTGGCGTCTGTGTGTGATAATGTCGGCTCCCTCCTCTGGGGCCCTTTGGTCTGTAGCCCTGTTGATTTAGAGCCCAATTGAGAGTGCCAGCCGGGTACCAGGTGTGACTTGGGGTAAAGGCAGCGATTGCAGGAGACCAGGGCCCGCACAGATAGAAGCTTCGCCACAGTAGCCCTCGGCCCCTGCAGCCCCATGATTGCGGCCTATTATTCCGCTTTGAGGGGCGTCATGGACTCGCAATGAGGGGTTCTGTGGGGACTGAATCTCTGAGTGCTCTGAGTTGCTGCTGTATTCCGTGCAAAGCACCTTACCTAAGCCTCAGACCAACTTTTGGGGGGGAATTCACTTGAGCGATTGATTCCCTCAGAGGCCTGGGGAGAGTACCTAAGAAGTTGATTGAGCAGACACCAGTGTGAACTTCCCACCAAGGCAAGACTTGGTTCCCCTTCCACATCAGAAGTTACCCCTGTGTTATAAAATCCCAAAGAGAAGGATCTTATTTTGTGTTCTCATGTCCAAAAATATGTATCTTAGGTACCACCCCGGTGTTTAATTCAAGACCCATGTCTAAGAACTAATTGCTATGGCCAGATCTACCACAAAGTTGTCTAAAAATATGATCGGATTTCTGTTTCAACTTAGAACCATTACCACTTCATAATAACCCATTTATTGAATGGTCTCATGCCCTTGATGTTAGTGGTCTGTTGCATGAGGTAAATGTGAGTTAGTGGATTGTTTGTAGCCACTTAGTCATAATTGTGCAAGAAGCAAGGCCGGTGCACCTGGGCTTTGGTGGTTCGGGCAGCGAGACATCCAGTGGGGTCCCACAGCTGCATTGTCTTGTGGCCACAGGGAGAGTAATGCCGGGGTCACCTGGTTCCCCTTTTTATCCCCTGACATGTTGGTATCAGAGCTGATGGGATACTGGTATGGAAAACGAGCATTTTTACTACAGTTATACTCATCTTATCAATCTGCTGTGTAATTCTAACCAATTTTTTTTCCTTGAATGGGGCTCTTAATTTGTGCATTTTGTGGTTTTCAATCCCTTTGCTACAGCTGCAGGCCAGATAAGAGGCTCAATTACAACCATAATATGGGTCTTCAAGTCTCGCTGATGTCTCATGGAAAACTTGGGGAAACATTCTATTTAGAGACAATCATGCTTAAATGCCGCACGTTCTCCGTTTCTGTCCTGCCCTTTACTAATCACAACCGGGAACGTTGGTGTGAGGACTGAGCCCTCCCCACCTCCCAAGTCCCTTAATTCTCCCCCGCCCCAGAGCTGTTGCCTGCGCCCGCTACCCCCAGCTCTTTCTTGCACACAGTTACTCTGTTGACTCTCTGTGAGGCCACACCACCTTCCTTGATTCTTGAAGTGCTCACAGACGGCTGGTGACAATGTTGGATTTTTACCGGGGAGCAAAAGCCATAGAATTTGATGAAAGGCAAGAATAATTAGAAACTCTCCGGGGTGATACCCTTGCTATGAAACATGAACTTACAGAAAGCCGCCTTCAGCAACCCTCTACGTAGAATGATTAATGGATGATCATTCTATGGCATAGATTCCCAAAATTGGGATCTTGGGGTGTGGTAGTAGCCTTGGGTGCTACTGGGGGGGCATTGAATAAAACGAGGTCAGTGGAAACACGGGGTGGGGCGCTGAGCAATCTTTCTTTCTGAAAAGAGGACTGTAAAGCAGTGTGTTTGGGAATCTGTCTCTTGGGTAAGTCCTGTGTCTTCTCCCTGCACCCAGTGGCCGTACTCTGGGTCAGGAGGTTGCCTGAAGGATGCTCATGTTGCTGGGGAGTCTTCTCTCTTGAGTCTAGGGATGGGCTTGGATGACTCCTCTTTGCTTTGATGAATTCTTTTTTTAAACCACACCAACTTTGGCAGTGGAGTTCATTTAACCGTTGTGTAGGGAAGAAGCACCGGTCCCTTATGCAGTGGAAAGGAGCAGGTAGGAGGGCGGTACCCACCATGTGCGCGTACAGCGAGGGCCCGTTTCAAGCTGAACTTTGTTTCAGTAGACTTAAGGAAACGTGCCCTTGCCTTATTGTGAGAACATTTAACATTTGCCATGTTAAAATCATCATAACCAATATTATTTTTTTGCAACCCATAGATTAGGAACAGGAGCAGAGGCATGACTGAAGAGGTATGCAGTAGGAGCGTTTCAGTTGATAAAGCTTTGTCTTTAACTCGGACATAGAGCAGAGGTGCCCATGGATCAGGTCTCTGGCTATTTGGCTTCCACCTGCCATCCTGCTTGGGACTGCTGTCATTCATAGACTGCATCCAGAGCCCCAGGAAGCCACCTGAGAGAAAAGGAGCCCGGCCACACCGCTGCTGTGCCCAGCTCAGAGGGGACAGACCGGGGACAGGATTCACCCCGTGGCCTCTTTGGGAATGAGCCTTGCCTGATGGGATGCCACTGGGATGCTGAGAGGGTGGAGTGTGGTGTTCTTGTTCCTTCTGTTCAGTCGCAAGGCGTCCCTGCAGCCAGCTCACTGGGCTGATACAGAAGTCGGGGTGGGAAGCCCCCTCTTCAGAGAGGAATGGCCGTTGAATGTTATATTCTTGGCAACTTGCTGTTGTAAAAAAAAAAAATAGTTGGGGAAATTGCCTTTTGACTAGTATCCTGCAAAGTATGAACAGTTATCCACATTTACCTGCCCTTATCTAGTGAACATGTTTCTGCAAAATTGTTTACTCTTATGATTAGGATCCGTTCTATGACTACGAGGGCATGCCATTGAAGCATTTCATATTATAAAGGATTATTGCCCAGTGTAGCTGAGTGATTTGGTGACTTATCTAATAGTTTTGAACATCTACCATGTACTAGAAACTTCCAATGAAATGGTGAGAAAAATGGCAAAGTCGGCCTCACAAGGCTGCGTGGAGGGAGATGGATATGGAGAGAAGCAGGAGATGGGCGTGTGGGCAGTGGAGGGCACCAGAGTATGTCACAGGGCCGCCCCATCAGAGATGGAGTGATGAAGATGGTCAGCCTGGCCTGGGTACCTGATGCCCCATTTAGAGGGGCCTGGAGCATGGGCTGTTAGAAGACTAGAAAGACATTTGGTGTGACATGATCCAAGGCATGGGGTAGAAAACGTGTGTGTGGGGTGCGACAGACCGAGGCAGAGACAGACTGGCCACAGTGGAGCAGAATTTTGAGGAGGGTCAAAGGATAGAGTCCAGGAACAGTCACTGTGGCCAGAAGATGTGCTCTGATGGGTCAGATGTAGGCCACATGTTTGAGGGGAGGGGGTCAGAATTAGCCCCACACATGATGATTCCCTGAGGAATTCAGGATGTCATGACCAGAATGAAGGAATAGTTCCTAGATTGAAAACTCAACAACTCTCCACTAGAGCTAGTGTTCTTATCACACACAAAAAGTTAATCACAACTGAAGAAATATTCTCAGCGTCTTGATTTGTTTGTTCATTCTGTTAATTTCTTGGTTCCTTTGGTACATTTTGTTTTTCTCTATATAATTGAAGTAGTGAGCCCTTGGTTCCTGTTGACGTTTCCAGAAACAACTCTCTTCAGTAGGTTGGACCTAGGGCTGGGTAGAGCAGTGTTCCTTGGTACCAGCATATCTACAAATCAATATTATGTAACTGAAAACGAGTTTCATATTAATCCCTCTTGGGGATTCATGAAGCTCTTACACTCCATGAAAACAAATTTGTTCCATAAGCAGCAATTACCAATAGAATCGATTGGTTCTGTAGAGCATCCTAAGTTCAGGGAATCAAATACATTTCAGAAGTCAAGGAGGAGAAATTTTCTTTTGTATCTGTCACTTTTTCAGTTCCCAGGGGCAGGTTTGATAAAAGCCTAGATCTTGGAGGAGAGAAGTATAATTCAGTCATCCTTGATCCTTTAATCATCACGAAGTGGAACAGGGAAGAGGCGGCCGCGGCTCTGTCGTTCTGAGAACCGCGAGGCCGTGTGTCTGTGCTGTGCCTCTCTGTTCATTTTTCTCTTGTTTGCCACATCTTAAAATATCCTATTTCCTCAGTTATGAAACAGCTCTGGGGTAAACAGCATGCTGTCATGCCAACACTGATGTGTTTTTCACAGTGGGGGAAAGCAACTGTTGTCAGAGGACAATGTCTGCTCTTCTGGGAGCCCTCCGTGCGTCTCCGCATCAGGAGCTCCTTTAGGAAGGTGCTTGCGCCATTTAGCTGGGTGGGATTTTAACCTTTTCACCCCAATTGCTTCTTAGGCTCGTAGGCTCAGGGGAAGGACGAGAGAGATCAGCTTTGTTGCACCTTTCTTACCAAGATTATTTTCAGAAGAGAGTAGAGTTATTCTTCATTGTCATGCCATCAAATAAGATGGTTTGTCGTGACTTGGGAAAATACGTAATACCTGGGACTCGTACCTGATGGGAGATAGACCAGCTGAGCAGAAAGACATCTCAGATAAAGAGAGGAGTTGCTCAGATCAAGTTTCCACCTGCGTGCAGGTCAGTGGCAGCGTCTCGCGTCTCTGGTACCTTTATCTCATCCTACACGTTTGACAAATGGCTTGTGGCAGAGTGAGCTAAAAGCAACTGTACTCTTCCCAGACACCACTTCCTTGAGGACCCCTTCCTGCTCTTAGAATCTCTGTGAGGTCTGATTTGATTATGAACACTCTTGTTAATGCCTGGTATTGACCCTTCTGCTGCTGGAAATCTTAGCTACTTTGAAAGAAAGGGATAATGTTCAAAGTGCATTACCTACGTGAGTGGTGTCACCCTTGGAGCTAATGCACTGACATGGTTTGATTGTGACCCCCTTTAAGCCAGGGTGCAAAAAGTTAACCCTGATGAGAAGTCGGCCAGGTGGGGAACTGCTCGATGGGATGTAGATGTGGCTACTGGGGGACCCACTTTGCTCAGACGTGGGGCAAGGCCGGGAGACATCCTAGGCTAGTTTCTTGAAGTGTGCCACTTAATTCTGCCCGAAATCTAGCCAGCCTCATGCAGAAGGATGGGTGCTCTAGAAAGGTTGTGGACAGCAATGTGCCAACGTGAAACTTCTTGAGAGTGAGGGAATTGATATGAGCAAGACTGAAAGGACTAGAAACCAGACCGTAGACCGTATTGATCTGGAACAATCTCAGTGGCTAATGGCTGTTCTCCGTCTTTTAATTCAGGTGAAGAAAATACTCAAGGTCAGATGTCTTGAGGAACGCTGTGGAGGAGAACGGAGGCGACCCAGCTATTGCGATGACCGAGACGCAAGTCGGCTTTGGAGACACTGTGCTCTGAGCGGGCTGCTTGTTTTTGGTGGCGAGGAAAAAATACCACTGTATAGACCACACCTCAACCTGTGTGTCTCCTAGGGCTGTCGGTGACGATGGAACTGAAGTCCCACCAGCCTCTCTGGTGACGCTCAGCTTCCGGCCTCGGTGGAATGAGCAACCCAAGGCAGTCGCGAGCAGGGCAGCCGCGGCTCGACAGAAGCTCCTCCCAGTTCCCGGACCTTCCCAGAATCATGCAGTCCGATGATTATTTTGTTCGAAAATTTAAAGCCATGAACGGTAACCTGGGACCCGCCGCTTCTTTAAATGCCTCCAGTCCCAGTGAGAGCGGCAGTGGCCCAGCCAACGGTACCCCAGCTGTCCCCAAAATGGGCGTGAGAGCCAGAGTGTCCGAATGGCCTCCTAAGAAGGACTGTTCCAAGGACCTGTCCTGCAAGACGCTGTGGGAAAGCCGGTCCCAGACCAGCTATGAAAGCGTGACATCCATCTTGCAGAACGGACAGGACAACCAGGGTGACGGCCAGCAGGAGGGGCAGCTGGACCTGGACTTTGTGGAGGCCAAGTACACCATCGGAGACATCTTCGTTCACTCTCCCCAGAGAGGACTCCACCCCATTAGGCAGAGAAGCAACAGCGATGTTACCATCAGCGACATCGACGCTGAGGACGTCTTGGACCAACATGCCATCAACCCCAATACCGGGGCTGCCTTGCACAGGGAGTACGGGAGCACGTCTTCCATCGACAGGCAGGGCTTGTCGGGAGAGAACTTCTTCGCCATGCTCCGAGGGTATCGCGTGGAGAATTACGACCCCAAAGCAATGGTCCCTCTCGGGTTCCCCGAGTTTTTCCCCTGTGACCCCTCGATCTCCCCCAGCCTGCAGGCGGCGGCCCAGATTTCTAGGGGAGAGTTTGTCCGCATCTCAGGATTAGACTATGTGGACGGCGCCCTCCTGATGGGGAGGGACAGGGACAAGCCTTTCAAGCGCAGGTTGAAATCGGAGTCGGTGGAGACATCCCTCTTCCGGAAGCTGCGGACGGTCAAAAGCGAACACGAGACCTTCAAGTTTGTGTCTGACCTGGAGGAGAGCCGTCCGGACAGGGGCGTCCGCCCATGGAACTGCCAGCGCTGCTTTGCCCATTACGACGTCCAGAGCATCCTGTTCAACATCAACGAGGCCATGGCCACCAGGGCCAACGTGGGCAAGAGGAAGAACATCACCACCGGGGCCTCGGCCGCCTCGCAGACCCCCGCGCCCGCGGGCCAGGCGGGCGGCTGCGAGTCGCCCCTGGGGAGCAAGGAGGACCTCAACTCCAAAGAGAGCCTCGACGCGGACGAGGGCGACGGCAAGAGCAACGACTTGGTCCTCAGCTGCCCGTACTTCCGGAACGAGACCGGCGGCGAGGGCGACCGGCGCATCGCGCTGTCCCGGGCCAGCTCCTCCTCCTGCGGCGCCGGCGAGAGCTGCTCCTTCGAGTCCTCGCTGAGTTCCCACTGCACCAACGCGGGCGTCTCGGTCCTGGAGGTGCCGCGGGAGAACCAGCCCGTCCACAGGGAGAAGGTCAAGCGCTACATCATCGAGCACGTCGACCTTGGGGCCTACTACTACCGCAAGTTCTTCTACGGCAAAGGTAGGGCTGGGGCTCTGCGCCACAGCGGGCTCCTCGGGGCTCCAGGGCCACGGCCCCTCTGCGCCAGGACAGTGTCGTCTTTAGAAACCTGGCTTCTGCCTCTGCTGGCCCGTAAACCCCAATGTGGAAATGCCTTCTCTGTCTCTCTGTCTCTCTCTGTCTCTATCTCTTTGTCTCTGT